>OVAX01000225.1:51803-103349 GCA_900406405.1 Lepidium africanum | reverse complement strand
AGAGCATTGCATTCATCATATCCTTTAATGTTCTATTCTTCCTTTCAGCTATTCCATTCTGTTGAGGAGAGTATAGAGCCGAAGTCTCATGGATTATACCTTCATCAATGCACAGATTTCTGAATTTCTTTGATATGTATTCTCCACCTCTATCTGATCTTAGTCTCTTTATCTTTCTATTCTTTTGATTTTCCACTTCATTTTTGTATTGAACAAAGATGTCAAAAGCCTCGTCCTTAGATCTTAGAAGATAGACACGAGTATATCTTGAACATATGTAATAATTCTTTCCTCCTCCACTAGGTGTGTTCTTAAAATCTGCTATATCTGTATGAATCAATTCTAAGACACTTGAGGAACGAGTAATGGTATTCTTGAATGCCAATCTAGCATGTTTGGCTTCCACACAGATTTCACATCTTGATGATTTAAAATCTAATGAATCGTGAATTAGATTAGCTTGTTTCAGTCTTTTAACAGATTTAGCATTTAAGTGACCAAGTCTACTATGCCACAAATCAAAACTGGAAACCAAGTAAGCAGAATCAATCACTTTATTCATTTCATCAGTTTCCAATACAAAGAGATTACCACAACAGTACGCTTTCCCTATGTAGTTCCCATTCTTAGACAACACCATCATTCCATTTTCTATGGTCTGTTTCACACCAGCATTCATCAAAAGAGCACTAGAAACTAAGTTCCTACGCATGTCTGGTACAAAGAGAGTTTTAGTCAGAGTAAGAGACCTTCCTGAAGACATTCTAAGCTCAACTTCACCAATCCCTTCGACTTTCAGAGCCCTAGCATCTCCCAGGTAAACTGCGTTGTTTCCATTCTCCTCTAAGTTCTTGAAGAGTGACCTTTCATTGCAGATATGTCTTGTAGATCCTGAGTCAATGATCCATTCAACTTTGTCAGTTGCAGCATGAACTTCTGTGACCACAACTACTATGTCTTATGTCAAATGAGCTTGAGACTCTATTTTTGGCTTCTGAGGCAGCTTGCATTAGAACTTCTTATGACCTTGTTTCCCACAGTTCCAACACTTTACTTTCTTCTTGAACTCTTTGGTTTTTTTCAGTGAGAACTTATCTTCTTTGTATTTCTTCTTCTCTTTCCAATTTCCTTTCCCTTTTCTGTTTCCTGAAGCATTTTCCACAAGGTTTGCATCAGACTTGAAAGAATTGGATTCAGAATTCATACCTTGGTACATCCTGTTAGCTTCTTCGATTAAAATGTCAGATATGAGTTCATCAAGGCTCATCTTTCTCTTCTCATGTTTCAGCTTATAGCACCAAAGCAGCAAATTGTTCATCAATAGTCATTCCCTCATATTGGATTCTAGAGATTATGGCTTCATAGTCGTGAAGTTTTTCCAATATCGGTTTGTTGTCTTGAATCTTGAAGCAAGTCCATTATGAAGTAACAAATTGTTTCTTGCCTTCATCTTCACCTCCATATTTTTTCTGGAGATTCATCCAAATCTCTTTTGCTGAATCATAACCCACGTATATGTCAAACAATTTCTCAGAAAGATGTCTGAGGATGTGGCCTCTACAAGTTCGATTATAATCTTCAAAGCATCCATCTCTCTTATGCGTCTTAACAATTTCTTTATCTCCACCTGCGTTTTCCTTCAATTGAGTTTCTATTTTACTCGAATCATCATCGCCTTTTCTAGAAATCAGAATTTCAGAGAGAACGTAATCAAGTCATGTTTCTTGGAAGAAGAAGAGTAACTCCTCCGACCATCTCCTGTAGTTAGAACCAGTGAGAGGTTGAAGCTTAGATAAGTCCGGAACTATCCCGTTCTTCGTCATCGATCTGATTATTTGCTTAAGATTGTTGGAGAAATAATCGATAGAAGAAGAAACAAACAACAGGAGATTGAAATGCGTTTAAAAACTAAGTGAAACAGAGGAGATTTAGAGATGAAGACTGATTCAGAGACGGCGAAACTCACCTGAGCTTAAGCAAATAATCCTCGCTCTCCGGTGTAGATCAAGAGAGGAATTGCTCACAACTTTTACCCTGATATTACTCAAGAAACTTTACACCTTATCTCCTGAGCCATTGATGTAGAGACCATTCATTCATTCAAAGAGAAAAATCAATCTACACACAGAAAAGAGAACCAGAATCTTGAAGAATAAGAAGATGTTCTTCGTCTCTGTAAAACAAAAACCAACAAACTCGTTCATGACATCATCATCTTATCTTCTTCTTCTTTTATACATTTCTGTATATTTCTTCTGAGTCAATTTTATGGGTTTTAGTTGGATTTTAAACATGTTTGGGCTTCGTAGATTATACAGCCCATATACAAGTTTATATAATCAATCCAATAGGTTTGGTTGAACGAAGGTCAACGTCGTGTCTCTCTTTATTGGTTTCTTCTTCTCGCCTCTCTTTACTGTTTGTTGGTGTGGTTTATAATTTTGTTGTAGTCTTGTTGGTCTAGTCCTGGTTAAGCTTTTAGTTTAGACCCTTGGTTTGATATCGTGATTTTGCTGCCCTTGTTTGATCGATCAATTTCCTCTACGGTTTGTTCGAGTGCTTGGATCGTTTGGACTTAGTTTCTCCTGTGCAGAGGATTGGTTTCGCTCCTTATTAGTACTCTAAAGACTTATTCGTGGTCTATTCTTTTATTGGGCTCTATTAAGGTGTTAAAAATAGTCGGTCGTGTATTCGACTTCGCCATATCTGAATAAGTGAGAATCTTTCTTACCGGTGTAGATGCTTGATCTTCATCATCGAGGTACAATTAGTCGCTATAGAAGGTTTCGTCGGCTAATGTTGGTTCCTGTCTCTCGGCGTTGGCTTCGATCTTCAATTTTGGGGTAGTGGTTCATTGATTTTTAGTCCATAGTGTCTCAGCTAAGTCATTTCCGGAATTAGCTTTAAAAAGCTTCCTTTTTTTGGGCAAAGTCTCCGGAAATATTCTCGTTTTCCGCTAGCTATTGTATTCCAACGTTTGTATATTCTCCTTCTTTTTAATATATATTGCTAATGAGATAAAAAAAAAAAGTTTCAACCCGTAAATAATATAAGAGAAATTGCAAAAATACCCCTCAAAAGAGGATACTTTCATCACTGCCTCTACTTTTTGACATTTTTTAAAAATGTCCCTCACTATAGAAAAATGATTAAAACACCTTCAGATTATTATTTGTTTTATTTTTATATTTTTTAAATTTTTTTTCCGCCAAAATCTTTTCCCTCTAACTTTTTTTCCCGCCAAAAATTTTTTCCCCACCAAAACTTTTTTCCCCGCCATTTTCTTTTACGAAATTTTTTTCCCGCCAAATTTTTGTTTATCTCAAAATTTTTACCAAAAAAATTATAAAGCTTTATAAGGGAGCTTATAAAATTTGTAAGACTTTATAAGAGAGCTTATAAAATTTCTTATAAGAAAGTTTATCAAATTTATAAGGTTTTACCAGAGAGCTTATGAAATTTATAAGGCTTAATAAGAGAACTTATAAAATTTATAAGGTTTTACAAGACAGCTTATAAAACTTATAAGGCTTTATTGCACCAATTTTTATAAATAGTGTATTTATAAGTTATTTTATAAACCCTTATAAATAGTAAATATATAAGTTATCTAATAAAACCTTATAAAAATTAATTTATAAGTTATCGTTTAGATTTTGAGGGATCTCAAGGGAAAGTTAAACTTAGTATTCCTTAAACTAAAGATAGTTTTCGTATTAGATCCCAAAATGTTGAGTATTTGATTTGATTTGTTATTATTCTTTTAGGGTTTAGGATTTAAGGTTTAGGGTTTAGGGTATCTTATAAATCTTTGTAAGGTTCTATAAGATAACTTATAAATATAATATTATAAGGTTTTATAAGATAACTTATAAAAATAATATTTATAAAGTTTCATAAGATCTCTTATAAAGCCTTATAAATTTTTTAAAAAAATGTTTTGAGTCAAAAAAAATTTTTGCAGGAACTTTTATTTTTATTTTTAGGTAGAAATTTTTTTTTCGGTCAGAAAAAAAATTCATCACAAAAAATTTCATAAAAAAAGTTTTTGAGGCTATTTTCATCATTTTTTATTAATGAGGGATATTTTTTTCCAAAAACAAGATTCAAGATATATTTTTGTAAAATGATACATGGAAAATGGTATTTTTTAAAATTCTTCAATACTATATCCAACATATTATTCTATTTTTTACTCTATAGAATAACTCTAAAATAGAGTTGAGTTGAGTTTTGCTCCAACTCATCTCTATCTTTATATATAATAAATATATAATAAACCCGTAGCATTAAGATTTTCCTTATATTTTATAGTAATAAAATTTTTTTAAATTTTTTGATTGGTCGATTTTTTTAACTACTTAATTTACCCTACGATATGACATTTTTAACAAATTTTTTTTTAATTTCAATTAATTTTATTGTAACATGTTTGATTTTTTTAATTTGTCTTTATTTTTTAATTTTTTTACTACTTAATTTGTCGTGATAAGACCTCTTTTAACAAACTAATTTGTTTTAATTTGAGATTGTTTTAATTAATTTATTTGCTTAAATTGGTTCGTTAGTTTATATTTGAAAACACAATAAAAGACAACCAAAAGCTATTATAGTGAGATATTCTTATCCTAATCTTTATATATAATAAAATCGTATTGTTAACAAATTCGTCTTTTTTATAATAATTAAAAACAATTTTTATGTTTTGATTCTTTAATTGATATGTTTGTTTTAATTAATTTTAATATATAATTAATATGAAAACAATTAAATATAAACGTCCACGATAATAATTATATATATTATAATCATAGGTTATTTTATTTAATCTTCAACTAAGAATGCTATGAATTTTGTTAAATGTATATATATTTTTTGTCAAACTTTTTAAATGTATGTATATATGGGGGTTTATTGGAGGGTGAATTTTAATGGAGGATTTCTAAATCTATAGGATTTTAAAATCAAATAAAATGGATTTGTAAATCTAATAGACTAGATTTCAATGCTTGAATTACACATGATTTAATTATGGATTTCAAAATCAATGGTTGAATAACACATAATTAATAAATATGAATTCTAAAATCAATGATTGCATAACACATGATTTGTAAATCCATTAAAATCCATATAAATCCATTAAAATCTACCTTTCAATAAACCCCCCTAAAATTGTAGATTTTTGTATATGTTAAAATTTTATGATTTTTTATTTTATCATGAAGGCTTATATTTTGTGTATATCCAAATTATTGATATAACTCAACTAAGATTAGATGTATATATACAAGAAGATTAATACTCATTTTTAACTAATTCCTTAGATTTAAGGTTTATCATACAAGAGATATTACTAATCATTTTAAAAATTTCTCTTAGTCCTAATAGGGAATTTATATCAAACTACTTCTATTTAAAATTCATCTCATGACTATTATCATAACATTAACGATTTCCAACAATTCTAATTCTTCTTTTTTATCTCGATATTTTTTCTCCTTAATCATGTCTTTTTTTCTGAAATTTCATCGTTTGAAACCATGCAAAGAAAACTGAATAAATTTAAAAGGTATACACTAAAGAATTTGGTCAAACCATTGATATGGTTCTTTGTGATTCTAAGGTATGCAACTAATAATTTATTTATTTCTTATATGATAAAAATGTAACATTAACTTAAACATTGTGTTATATTAGTCTGTTTTGACCTAAGTAATTTTGTAACAAATTTATTATTAGGAAAATATTATGTTAAAATAAAAGTATAATTACAATATTTTTTAATAAAATTAAAAGATATTAAATAATAACAAAACAAAATAATCATATCACATTCTCGTTTAACAAACTAAAGAACTAATAATATCAACTTTAAAAAACTAAATATCTTATTAATTATTATGTGATTATAGTTTTACATTAACAAACTAAATATTTATTTAAATCCATTCTATAGTTTATCGTTTTTGGATACCAAAACATATGAAAAAATGAAATTTTTAGAATTATATGTATTTTGAAATATATATATATATATCCAATAAATATAATATATATATGTATATCTTATATATATAACAAAACATTAAACAACTAATCATATTAAAAATTTATAAAAATACGAATCTAATACATAAAATACTAAATATTTAAATCAACATTACTACACAATTTCTAATAGTAGGGATAATATGCTTATAGTTTATAGTTTATGACATAGTTTAAAATTAGGATCTTTTAGATATCCGTGAGAATATAAGGTTAAAATATCGGTGATACTATAAAGTTATAATATAGATTTTATTTTATTTTTGTTATAATATAGTTTAAGATATTGATAACCTTAATCATATTTATCCGTGACCCGATTTAGATATTGGTAATCAATATTATCATAGATATACAAACCTGATATTCAATATACAAATTAAATATGATTATCATATTGTTTATATTTGTTTATAGGTTAATCTTAGAATTAATCATGTTGATATAATTTTTCACGACAAACTTAAATAAATATCACATATATATATATATATATATGTATATTTATCTATTCAAATTTTACATATAAATTTATAAAAAATCATATTTCTTTAGGTTTGTTTATAGGTTTATATGTAAAATCAACATTATCTGATTTTGATTTTGAGAGATGTATATTAGATTTTCCATAATCTTGAAATATCAATGTGTATACTTTAACTAATTTATCAACAATTTCCAAACATAGTTTAAGTTTGTCATAACTAATTCCTCATATTCTATCTAAAAATTTGCCGACCAAAAAAAAAAAAATTCTATCTAAAAATTTTACCTTTTATCCTAATAAGTTAAATTATATTCTTCTATTTAATTTATAAACAAAAGGATCATCTCATAATTAATTCTAAGATTCACAAAAAAAAAACAATGCAAACTCATACTCTTTTTCTGATCCTATTTTCGAATTCATCATATATTTCTTTAAAATTTCTTCTTTGAAACCTTGCAAACAATATTGAAAAATTAAAGTTAAGATTATAAAGTTGTATAATGTATTCATTGCATAATGTGGTCAAATCATTGAGATGATCTTTTGTGATTCTAAAAATTGTTACTATTATTTTACTTCAACAAAGTAACATCGAAATATAATATGAGTATTTATAAGTATATTCAAATTACAAATGACTGATATTAGTATATTTATATTTATATAAGTGAATATTTGATAAAAATTAATTAAAATATTAATAAATAATAATATGTGTCCTATCGATAATATAAAACACAAAAACTTAAACATCAATCTAAAAACCTAAATGAATATGATTTTAAAACCCTAAATGAATGTGGGTTTAGAAACTTAAATGAATATTAATCTATAATCCTAAATAAACATGATTCTAAACACCTAAATCACACGAGCCAAAAAAGTTTATATACGAAAATTGTAATTCATCAAAACCTAAATAAACCGAGATCAAAAAATATATTTCATGTACAACACTGATCATCATTATAAACTGATTTTTCATATATTTAGTATATATAAAATTAATAAATTTACATATACAAATCAAACCATAAATAAAAAAAGGAAAAAATCATATATAAATATTATAAATAAATAGAAATAACTAGACATGCATATTGAATTTTCACAAAAATATATCCTGTGCATAGCACGAGACATCATCTAGTTACCCTATATTACACTCTATAAAGTCTATATTTAGAATATATCTTTTATCGTATTTTTATATTTTCTCAAAATATCTATTATTTACGAAGTTATCAATTTAACCCATTTATTTTATTTTAATACTATAAAATTTAAAAACTTCAAATTTCAAGTAGAGAAAAACAATCTATTAAAGATGTTCTTAGAATTTATTATTAGTGTACTATCAAATTTCAGTAAAATATAAATGTAACCTATAAAAAATTTACTTATGTTATTGTATTTTAATTAAATACTGTATATTATTTTTGATTTAATATTTTAACATCAAAATGTAATGGTTGCTCTATAGAATATTACTTAAGTGTATAATTATAACATTTAAAAGTTAAAATGATTATTTTGCCAATATAAAATGTGAACTCTATTATAGAGTAATGAACAGTGTAACACCAAATATAGAGTAAGATATAGAGTTGAGTTAGAGGTGATTTTACTTTAATATAGAGTTTACATGAGAAAATAAAGTGGGGTTAGAGATGGTCTTAGATCATGTTCAATGTATTCCTCTTTTTATAATAGAAATGTGTTTTACTCCAATGTATTCCTCTATATTTAACTCTAGAAAAAAATATTCTAAATATATTCTATTTATAATTTACCATTATTACCTTTTATTTCTATAAGTTACAATTTAACCTATTTATTTTATTCTTTAATAATTTACCATAAATAATTATTTTATTTATATAAATATTTATTATATTTCGAATAAAAATATTTATTATAAATAAAATTACAATACAACATATAAAACTAATAAGATATATCAGAATATTTTACATTCAATTATCATTTATAATATTTTAAATTTAATTAATATTTCAAATTAATTTCTTATTTAGAAATTTAAATATCATTTATAGTATTTAAAATTTAATTATAATTTAGATTTAATGATCATTTATAATATTTAATGATTTTGTATATCATATATAAAAAGTTAAAGGACTATTTTGTAAATAAAATGGTTCACCTCTAAAATAGAGGAAAAAATAGCACTCCCCAAAAAGTAAGAAAAAAAAATAGCATTCCACTATTTTGGAGTCAAAAATAGAGGTGGGTTGGAAAAGATTTTACTCTAAAATAACATTTAGAGGCAAATATAGAGGTGGGTTGGAGATGCTCTTAGAGTATCTCCAACCCATTACTCTATTTTTTACTCTATAATATAGTAACTCTAAAATAGAGTTGAGTTTTGCTCCAACTCAATACTCTAATTTTCACTCTATAAAGAATATTCTTAGAATATATTTTTTCTCCATACTTATTATTTTCTTAAAAAATCTATTATTTATTAAAATTATTAATCTAACCCACTTATTTTATCTTAAGCTAATTAAGAAATAAAATTATGATATTATTAAAATTATAAATTTATCACATAAAGAAAACTACATTACACAATAACAAGAAGACAAAACAAAATACATAGATTTTTAAACATCACTTATGTTGTTGGTACTCATTAGAATTTCATTTATGTTGCTGTGTTTTTTAATTAAAATTTTGTTTTATTTTAAAAGTTAAATTAATTATAAATAAAAAATATTTTTATGAAATAAATCATCTACAATTTATTTACAATTTCATATTTCATCAAAGTGTAATAGTTTGTCCATATAGTATTAATTAAATGTATAATCATAATCTTTAAAAGTTAAATGATCATTTTGTAAATATAAAAAGTTTAACTCTATTATAGAGTAATGAATAGTGTAATGCCATATATAGATCAATACTATTCATTACTCTACTATAGAGTAAAATACATAGTGGGGTTGGAGATGATTCGATGTAGAGTTTAGAGGGGAAAATAGAGTGGAGTTGGAGATACTCTTAGACTCCGATTGTTGAATCGCATAATTATCTAATGGCGTAATGTAATGCGATTTTGCCAAAATTTTGTCAATCGACATAACGTGCATAATAGCATAATGTAATGCAATTCTGCAACTTTTTTTTTTCTGCCTAAACATTTACAAAAGAAAAGATCATTAGGCAAATAAACAAGTTTTTGCCTAATGAGCAAATAATAATAAAATAATCTAATATATATGTACAACCAATAATTATTACGATTTTACGGTCAATAACGAATTACTTTACTACCAGTAACTATTAAGATTTTACAATCAATAACTATTACATGCAACCAATAACGAATTAAGTCTAACTACCAATAACTATTGTAATCAATCTAACAATTTCACATGTAACTAATAATTATTTTTGAATTATATTAATTATAGAATATTGACTATCACATAACCAATGAATAAGTCCATTCCAAGTTTACAATTACCACCAATGTTTAGTAAATTAGTTGTCTCTAATAAATATTTATAATATATATTTTCAAATATTAAATATATAATTTAGTTTTATAAATTATTAGTTTTTTAAAAATATAAGAAATATTTATAATACTCTAAAAATCAGTAAAAGTTATCCAATCACCATCTGATTTTGTCAAAATCCATTATACAATATATCAATCTGAAAATTTTTATTCTATAACTTTATTTTATTCCGTTGCCTTTACAGCATGATAGAGTTCATACTCTTCTCCTGTCCAACTAAATTACTTTCAAAATTTAGCAGAAAAATTGCAGTACTTAACTTTATCGAGACTAGATATTCAAGTATGCCAAAAGATGCATTCTCCTATTATAACCGATTTTCAGATACTTAAACGAATAATGTGTTACATTAAAGGAACCATTGTAATGGGAAGTTTGTTTAGAAGCAACACATAGTGTTCATTACATGCCTATAGTGATAATAATTGAACAGACTCCAAAGTTACAAGAAAGTATACAAATAGCTTATGTATTTTTTCTTGGTTCAAATATTATATCTTGGTCAACATACAATATTTTGGCATTGGTTATTGTATTATATATTATTTTATTGTTTTTAACTCTTTCTGATAATTGAATATTTATGTCTAAAGTTGTTCTAATGATTTAATTAGAATGTTTATTTTACCAGATAAAAATTTAATATAATTATAAATAATTCGAATGGAATAAAATATAGACCATTAAAACTAAACCAAAATTATCAAAATCCAACCAAGTATATGATTTATATATAAAATTTAATATTTAAAAACTTTATAAATATGACTTAAACCAAACCTGAAATATAATCTGATCACAAATAAAATATACTTTTAAAGTTCAAATATCAAAACCCAGGAAATATTAGTTTGAATCATACGTAAGAATAAGACTGTAAGAGTTTCTCAAGTGTTTTTCAAAATTTCTAAATACTTATGCAAGAAATTTCTCAGAAATTTTAATTATTTTTTATTTTTATATTGTTTCGATGAGAAACGTCTTGAAATATTACGAGTAGTTGCTACGAAGGAAAAAGACACCAACCAATACGGCAGAGTATAATTTACGCTAGAGGAAAAATTTGAATTGACGAAATTTATAATCCTTAAAAAGTCTTTTAAGATAAATGGAAACACTGGCCACTTTTTTGGAATATATGGAAATTGGGAACGATGTTTCCTTTTCATAATTTTCTTTTTCTGTCTTTCATACCTTTAATTAAAGATTATTGTTGTGCACAATGTAGGGCGGATTAAGGACGACTAACTATGTTTTTATTAGTGTTTTTCGGCGATTCAGATATGATTTCTCTCTCGGATTTTTTCAGTAACAGGCACAATTTCTAAAGATTTTGATTTCACGAATATAGATTTTATGTTTTGGAGAGTTCCGACTACAGTATAAAAGTCGAGCTTCCCTAGATGATAGATCTTATAATATATACGGAAAACGAAGAATGACAAGCTGTTTAAAGTATTAAATAGTAATCCATAGAATCTCATTAATCTAGCAAAAGATAAGGTCCGCACATGAATACATGATTAAGATAAGAATATATCAAAGTCATCAACACTATCTCGGTCTTTCCTCTAGATTAGTTATGGTCATAATACTTGAAACTCGAATTCGCAAATCTAAACATGAATCTGACTCGAAATAAGAGGAATCATACCAAACCAAATTCGATAAGATACCCGAACAAATTCTATATCATAAAAGTTCGGGTACCCTGATTAGATCAAGTAGGAACAGAAACCCAAATGACATCCCGAAATACTTAAAATGCTATTAAATATTTAAAATAATTATTTATAATTAAACTTTTAATTACCTAAATATTCAAAATAATAATTGAATCTAAATATATTAATCAATTTAAATCAAGATGACAAAAAAACTAAAATATTAAAAGGCTAATTTAAAATATAATTTCTTTTATATTTTTAAACTTTTGATAAAGGTAATTGTCTAAAATATTCGGATATGAACTAGAGAAACCAATCAATAATAGTTTATTTTTTAAGAATCGAACTCGATATGAACTCAAAATTTACCAAATTGAAACCGATCAAAATTTTAGAATACTCGAACTGATTTTATATAGCTAAACCCGAAATACATGAAACTCAAAAAAACCTAACGTGTCCAAATACTTGGATGTCCAGAGATACCCTAGATAAAATGATAGTGTTCAACTCAATAGCAGCATCCCCAACTTTATCAAGATACTGGTGTTTTGTGGATGAATATTGGAAGGATTCAAAATTTATGTCAAGATTAGGTTGATATTGCTTCTCGGAAAATATTGGTGACATCAACATGGGAGCCCAGGGTACTCGTTATAGTCTTTTGTCATTGCATTCAGAGATGGAAACATTACCTTTGGGCGATATTTAGCCTAATCTCTCTCTAATTCATGGCAATAACGTTTGCAACAGATTGTTCAGAGATAATTAAGATAATGGAAAATTCAAAAGATTAGACGGCCTTTTTGACCTACACAAAAGATTTCACAAGACTCAGAAGGCTCTTTCATTATTTTTCTTTTTATTGTTAACTCCCCGTTCTTTCAATTTCAAAGTGGATTTTCTATCCCATAATGCTTGAGGGTAGCCTAAGCATTTTACACAAAACTCAACCACATTCATGAATATGATCCAAAGTCAGAGGAACCGAAGTCAACAAAATATTTGAATGGCTTCAACATCTTGGAAGTTTGGGTACCCCAACCGATTCCGGACAGAACTGAAAACCGAATAGATACCCAAAATATAATTATATATTTGAAAAAAATATTTATTTAGATAAACTTTAACCATTTAAATATTCAAACTAATAAATACAAATCTAAATAAATCTAAATATATTAAAGACTTTGAATCAAAATAACAAAAATATATAATACTGAAAAATTAATTAAATTGTGACTTTACAAGAATTTGAAAAAAAATGAAAAGAAAATTAGACAAAATCTTTTAACTAAATAAACCAGATACCCAAACCTTGTTTATTTTTATGAGAGTAAGCTCAACATAAAGGGTGGAGTCTTCACTTGGTGAAGGAAACCACTTTACCCACAAAATGGACTCGATCTTAAGACTTGTTGAATCCAAGTTTACTATTGATTAAATCGGTTCTAGCAAGGATAAAACTAATCTAGGTGGGATCTAATCCAAGTAAAGCATCACAACACTTGGAGTTTGTGTGCTAAAGAGATCTTGGATTCTAGAACCATTCATCTAAATTTACATAAACGAAAATAAAGAATAAGAAGAGTCTGGTGGAAATCTAGAAGTGTTTGGGTAGAGGGCAGCCTCTACACAAGCCAACTATCGTAGAATCTACATTGAAACTACTTGCTTAAACGTAAAGTAAAGAGAGAACTTTTGGAAACACTTCTTTGTATTAGATTGGATAAATTACAAAGGGGAATACAAGCTCTATTTATAGAGTTTATAAAGTGTTGAATGAGCTGAAAATAAACCCAAAATGCTCAGCAATATGACTGTTGGAGAGGAGAGAGGAAGTGGTTCACCCAAGTGAAAGTGACATCTCATTCATTTTGAATTTAGCATAAAGGAGATGGTCACATGTTTCCTTAAGCTTCCAACGGTCTTCTTGCTTCTAATTAAACTCCATTTAGGTCCTAACAGCCTTAGATAACCTTCCCTTAACTAAAAAATGGCTGAAATTGAAATTCCCAAAACGTTGACTTTTTCATGTACCGTTGACCCGTCTGGATGCCTACCTGCGGTACGCAGATTCATGTCCCGTGGTACGTGGTCTCTTGTCCTGCGGTACGTCTGCGGCTCAACCCGCGGTACGTGCTGAACTCGTCCTGCGGTACATCCTGGACTCGACCCGTGGTACATGGTTTTCCTTCCTGCGGTACACTGATCCTCGACCTGCCTGTTACCCGCGGTACGTGACCTTTCTGTTGATTTTCATGCACTGTCGTTGACTTTTCTTGGGTGAATGAATTTCTTACCCGCGGTACATGCCTCTTGACCCGATGGCCTACCCGCGGTCCATGAGCACCGTCTGTTGACTTTATGGTCAAAATGTTTGACTTTTCTAGAATGGTTTATTTAGGCATTTTCTTAATCTTTTGATGATTTGGTGACCTTTGTGGGTCTCTGATGGTTTTTTTCCTCCTTCATGGAGGTTTTTGGAGTGGTCTTCAGTCTTGTCTTGATGACTTCAGCCTTGACTCTCCTCGTTTTTTTCTTTTTGACCTTAAAGGTCTTCGGCCTCCTCGGCCTCATCCTCATGTCTCATTCATATGGTCTTATAAATCCGACCTGGAAAATAGTATTTTTTAAGAACGAAATCCGACTTGAACCTGAACTAGAATAGTAAAATATATAAGTGAGTCTTATATATAGCTAAACCCGAAAGACCTTATTTGATTGTGTCTGAGTACCCGATTACCCGAGATTACTCGACGGTTTAATAGCGATCTTTCTTTTGTGAACACTCTACCATCTTCTTAGTTGTTAAGAAAGAAGAAAAAAAGAAAATTACACTTTTAATGTTCTTCTCATTTGTCTAGTTTTTTTTTTTTTTTTTTTTTTTTTCAGTTTGGTAGTTATGATGATTCAGCTAATAATTCTAACATCAAGGTTCGACCCCCCTTTCTACCTGAGATAATAAATTTAAAAGAGATTTTAGACTATAAAATGAACCTTATTGATCCAATTATTGACAAACAAAAAAATATTACTTTTATTTATATTTTGTTAGGAATAAAATACGAATTGTTAAACCATATTTAGATGTATACAATTTAGGAAACATTGTATATTTAAAAACTTAAAATAGAGGAAGTATTAGATTATTGATGATCACATATGAAGAATACAATAAAAGGGTGTTATTGGTTTATGTATTTAAGAAAGATTTAAAAAAGATTTAAGTGTTATCAAGATTCTAGTGTTATTGAAGTATAATTTTTAAAAACTTTATTACAATTTAGTGTTTAGTGTTATTAGTTTATATATATTTTTAAAACTCTTTTAAAGTCTTTATAAGTCTAGAGTTATTGGATTAATAGTTTTATAAAATCCACAAAATTTTTGTGTTATTCAAACTTTATAAGAAACTCTCATATTGTCATTCAATTAAAATATTACATTATTGGCTTGTTGATTCTATATCTACTCCTTTACAAAATACAATTTCAAAAGTATTATACCTTGATTAGATATTCTCAAAGTCATTCGTTATGACTAAAAGTATATAGAATTCTTTGTCAAGATATAAAATTCAAGAATAATATATCTGAAAAATAATAATTAATAATATTAGAAAACATAATTAATAAAATAGTTTAGTAATAAAATTTGACATATCTTCAAGTTTAGGAGAAGTATTAGTATAATTTATGAGTTTTGTTAAAAACAATTTATAATACATATATATATATAAATAAATAATTACAGTATAAGATATTATCTATCATTAATATATTTTATCTACAAAGTTTTTAATGGAAATAAGAATTTATAAGAATATTAAAATTAAAACGTTTAACCCAATAACAGACCTTAAATTTCGATTTATATAACTCGATGATTGATTTCAGAATATTTGTTGACAAAAAAGAAAAATCAGAATAGTTATTAATTACTACCATACACTCCATGCGAGAATACATACGTAAGCTGTTAGAACATTGAACAACAATTTAAGCAACATTGATTTATTATAAAGATACATACATATAAAAGCCCTAAAATGAGATCGATCGGACCAGTAATGCTTATTCCCCATTTAGCTGTCGAGGACCTCAAGTTAACTTAACCATGACAATAGCTTCCATCATCATCATTAATCTCATCGAGATTCAGCAAGATCAAAAACATAAGCTTCAGCTGATGATCTGAACCATGAAACATGTTTTCTATATATGACTTCAAATCTATAGCGACATCAAACTATCTATATATAGAGAGATTGTATTGTAATATGTGTGTTTGAGTGAGTGATATAAAGAGAGGTTTGTGTGTCGTTGTTTTGAGAAGCAAAGCCGTATTGTTACATTCCCGCATGCAAAGTTTCTTTATCACAGGAAAATGGGTGTCAAAAATATTAAAGTTTAACCTTTTTAAAGGTGTGTTTGGCCTTTTAAAATTATAAATGTGAAGTTTGTTCCATTTTAACCTAAGTTTTTTACGCAATGTACAGCTTTTAATACTATTCACCTCACATATATTTATAAAAAGTGAATGTCAATATTTTGTCTATAATTAGATACGTTTCTACATTATCACATTACATCGCTCCACATGTTTCACGAAATGACGACACAGTCAAAATAAATATGGTTTGAAATAGGGAAAATTCACTAAACTTTGAATTTTGGAGGTGGTTGATTAAACCTTTAATTTTTTGTTGACTATTGGAAAAAATTTTCAACTTAGTGTTGACTCGACCAATTAAAACTTTCGTGAACCTTAAATCAAAATTGTCTTGGAAATCGAAAGCCAAAATGGTTTTTGAAAGTTCGATTATCTTTTTATCTTCGTTTCGAAGAACCCTTAAGCTTGATTTGTTCTTTTCTATCAAGAATAATCTCAAATTCGTCGGTTTATAATTTTGTCTTCGATACTTTAAATCGATAAATTTAAGCTCTTTCTTGAAAGAAAAGAGCAAATCAAGCTTAAGGATTCTTCAAAACAAAGATAAGAAGAGAATCAAACTTTCAAAAATCATTTTTGCTTTCGATTTCGAAATCAGTTTTGATTTGAGGTTCGCAAAAGGTTTAATTGGCCGAATCAATGCAAAGTTGAAAAATATTTTAAAAGTCAACAAAAAATTGAAAATTTAATCAATCACATACAAAATTCAATATTTAATTAACGATTTTTGCAATTTCTAATGAAAAATTTCCGTTTCAAATGCACTACTTATGGTGCTAGTTTCAAAACTACGACACGCGTGGTTCGTAGGAAGTGGCCCAATGGGCCTTCGCATAAAAAACACTTCTACTATATCTAAAGTACGGGCCCACCAAATCTAGCACTAAATGCTTTAACTGTATATATAATCGCTGATTAATGGATGCGACAATAATACTTTCACTTTCTACGAGGAGACGTTGCGCATAAAGGGTTCAACTCCCACTGTTTAAGAGGATGGGCCTAAAAGAAAAAGAAAGAAAGAAAGAGAATGGGCCTAAAATGCTCTAAAAATAGATCAAAGCCCAATGATATGGCTGGGTTCTTGCGTGTTTTAATAATACGCAGCGTTTTAATGAGCTGGACTTCTTTCTTTATTTTTGTTTTTCGAACTCCATTTTCTAAAAATATTTTAAAAGTGAGTAAAAGGGGGAGAATCATGTTACAGTTTCCGACGTTGATGAGCCAGTTTCCGTCATCGACGAAGACAATTCCGGTATCGTATTTGCTACCGTTACAGTGGCCTCAGCCGCAGAATGAGGAGATTCTTCTCGCCATGGAAGAAGCTGAATTTGAAGAAAAGGTATGATTTTATTTCTGTACTCTAGTTCTCTCTTTCGGAATCTGATTGGAAATTTTCAGTTTCTAAGTGTCAACTGAAACATAATTGGCGAATTTCACTCTCTGGTTGAATGAATTTTTGTCGATTTTGAGTGAGAATCCTTCTTTTGTTAGAGGTTGATGCTTTAGTGAGAATAATCCTGATTGATAACTTCTGGATTTTGGAACTAGGTCGTTTCTTTTTACGGTTTATTCATTGTGATTGATTGTGATAGAGACTATAAGTGGTTTCTGCTTAAATTGATGATAATCAGAAGATATATTATTAATCGCTTTCGATCCGTGGTGATGAATATGCTTTTAGACAAGCCCATTTCTTTTCTACACAACACACTTTATACTGTAGACGGAACGATCCTATGTTCGAGTTTGAGATACTAGAAATTTTAAATTTAGGTTGTGATTCTTGTGTAGTCTTTTCTTTTTCTTTGTCAGTCTAGACTCCATGGGTTCATCTGACTATCATCTTGTAGTCTTAGACCCGCAGAATTGTAAAGAAGACAGAGATGTTCCGTGGGTGGGCTTAAAATTTAATCTGAAAGGCTTTTTGGTTTCTAGGTTTACTATAGAATAGACTTTGAGTCTACCGGTACATTGAAACTTTTTTAGTGTTCCAAAACTGCTTCAGTTTCGTTTGCTGAATCCCTTAGAAAGAGAAATGTAAGAAGCAAAGAGGAAAAGTCATGTTTTAATTGGCGATTTGGGGTCACCTGAAAACTTTTGTTAGAACTAGAAGATTACTTTTTACCACCTGTCTCCTTGTCATATGATGTTTCCTCTAATTCTATGCTCTTCATGTACTAGATCGTGAGATAGATAGGAGTTACCTGTCAGTTCATTGTTGTGGTGGTGAGTGTTAAGAAAAATAGGAGTAAATTCTTGTTGTCTGGGTTTGGTGCAGTGCAACGAGATCAGAAAGATGAGTCCTGCTTTACCAGTGATTGGTAAACCAGTTGCGGACAACCATCAAGAAGAGGATGATAATGAAGTAGAGGATGATGATGCAGACAATGCAGATGAATCAGATGGTGAAGAGTTTGAGCAAGAGACCGCCTAAATGATGCATTTATTGATGGAAGTAGCGTAAGTTTCAAACATGCTTTTCTTAAATCTATTTTTGAGCTAAAACCACTGTAATTCTAACTTTATGAGCCATTTTTTTGCTTCTTTTTTTCTTGCAATTATCACTTTTGACCCTATATATATTAGTCGTGGACAGGTGGATATTCGTAGTTCATTGCCCCAATTTCATGGTGTTTAATTTAATACACTGAAAAGGCTAGGGGGTGTTATTGAAAAAGGTTCCAGGATTCAAATAGTGCAATTTTGAATAACAAAATACCCCTAATCATTAACCAAATGTATGTTTGATCAAAGAAAAGGAGAAAAAAAAAATCTTATTATCTTCTCAAAGTTAGTAATTAATTAACAGGATTCTTCTACATGTCAAATTCAATTATCATAAAATTTTCGGAAATATATTTTAAACAATCAAAAGTAAAAATAAAAAGATAATCATAAGTACATCACAATATTTATATCTATTTGAAATCCTATGAAAAGAATGAATTGAATTCTAACATAAAAAAAGAGTAAATAATTAACTATAAAATAATAATGTTGTTAATATTCTAAAAGGAAAACAAAATCTCAATTCTAATCTAAAAGGGAATCTTATTATATAAAGAAGAGTTTTTCAAAGTTAGTAATTAACAGGACTCTTCCACATATCAAATCCAACGATCATCAAATTTTAGGTGATACATTTAAAACAATTAAAAAGAAAAAAAGAAAATAATCATAACTATATCACAAATCTTATTATATAAAAAAAGGTTTCTCAAAGTTACTAATTAACAGGACTCTTCCATATGTCTAAACCAACAATCATAAATGTTTTGGTGATATATCTAAACAAATTAAAAAATAAAGAAAAAGAAGATAATCATAACTATATCGTAAAATATTTATATTTATTTGAAATCATATTATATGAAGGAACTGAATTCTAACATAAATCTTATTATATAAAGAAGAGTTTCTCAAAGTTAGTAATTAACATGACTCTTCCACGTTTCAAATCCAACGATCATAAAATTTTCGGTGATATATTTAAACAATTAAAAATAAAAAAGAAGATAATCATAACTATATCACAATATATTTATATCTATTTGAAATCCTATTATATGAAGGAACCTAATTCTAACATAAAAAGGAATAGTAAATAAATAATTATATCATAATCTAAAAATAATAATGTTAATATTCTAACATGAAAACAAAATTCAATAAAATAATTAGAAATAGTTATAATAACGTTAGTCAACATCGATATTACAAATATGTTACTTATAAAATAAATATTATATATAGATAATTATCTATATAGAGATTAGTCAGCACTCATTATGTAATATCCTATTATATTGGTAACGGAATGGTAACAAAATTGTATTCGTAAGATAATTATTAAATATTATATTGGTAATAGATGGGTAACAAGTTAAATATAAAAATAACTATCGATATTGGTTTTTGTATAATTATTGACTTATTTAGTTTTCTAGATATATATCTTTAATCCTAATCCTAACAGAATTTACTTAGCTAAATATTTCCTAAATATTTATTTATATATAAGATCTCAATCATAATCTAAAAAAGAATTGTGAATATTAATCTCTATATATACATAAACACATAGAATTTTTTTTTTTGCAAGTGGCATTTAGCCTAGTGGCAGGTAGTAAGTCCACTAAAGGCAGGCGCACTTGCATGTCGAGGGATCGAGTCCCGCCGCCTGGATTATGCAGGAACTTGGCTAATGGGCCGACCAGTTGTGGCCCAATGTTAAAAAAAAAGAAATTGTTTTTCAGCTTTCTCCAACTTTTCTAGCTTTTTCCAACTTAATCTTTCTCTTTCGTTTACATCCAATGCAATCAAGGAAAACAAGCAAAAAAGATAAACATTTAAAATTAAATGTATCATTATTTTGTTTTACTATTATTAATATGATATTTTATCAGTATATATATATATATATATGTTTTATGAATGAAAATCTTCTCATCTCAATTTTTTAATTTTTATAGGTTAAATAACAATGAACACAAAAGCTAAAAACAATACAATTTATTTAATAATCGATCAATTAACCCAAAAACGTTTATATCGTCGTACGGTGGTACATGTTTTAAAGAAGTGGGAAGCAAGAATTTTAAGTGAAAACAATGAGCTTACAGGAATAAATTTTCTCTTACTTGATGAAAAAGTAATATTTTTTATATTTGTTTTTTTCTTATCCTATTATATAAAGTTTGGTTTCAAAACTTAATACTAAATCAATGGAATACGTCCACATGTCAAATTCAACGATTCAAAATTTTACAGTATCATATTATATCATATTATAAAAAGTTAGGTTTCAAAATTGAGTAATAACGCGTTTCAAATATAATGATCCAAACTTTTGCAGTATTTTTATATATTTTAAAATATCTTTTTGTTTTAAATATATATATTTATCACTAAAAATAAATCTTTCTTCACAATTTTATTTCTTCACTATATAAAATTATAAAGTTGAATTTCAATAGTTAGTAATGAACGAAATTCTTCCAAATGTCAAATCCAGCGATTTAAAATTTTGTAGTGTCCTATTATATAAAATTGGGTATAATCAATAGTTAATAATCAACATGATTATTTCATATGTCAAATTCAATGATTCAAAAATTTTCAGTATCCTATTATATAAAGTTGGGTTTCAAATCCTATTATATAAAATTTGGTTTAAAAAATTAGTAACTAAGGAGATACTTATATATTATCTAAAATACAATACATGTGTGTATATATATATATATATATATCTTATATTATAAAATTAGATTTCAAAAATTAGTAATCAACGAGGTTATTAAATATTATCTAAAATATAATACGTATATGTGTATATATCAAAAGAATTCATAAAATCCGTGCATGGCACAAGTCCATATCTAGTTCTTTTAATAAAAGTGGATACTAGCATATTTTAATATATTTATCAAAGGCACATTAAGGTACCAAATGGTAACATGAATTCAGCTGGGTTCAGCTGAATTCAGCTCATTCCTCAATTCAGCTGTTACCATTTGCACATACAACAATTCCACAACATTTTTATTATTTAAAATTTTAACTAATATTTAAATCATATATAATTAATTATAAATAATAAACTAAGTTGTGTATTCCCTCGTTAAATATGGACATTCAAAACCTGTGTAGATTCTAATAATGTTTTTTAAGTTTCCAGGTTTTCGATTTCACTCAGCTAACACTTATTCAAACATATTTTCTGGATTGAGCTCTGCTAGATCGCATATGGTATGATTATGGTAGTTTGTTAAAGATCCAAATTTTATGTAAATTATTCGGTTTTGATCGGATTCAATTTTATGCATTTTTTTCAAATCAAAACGAATTAAGATTTAGTAATAATAATCTAACAAAATTCACAATTTAAATAAAGATTTGAATAATAGTAATAATTTAGAATATTTAAATATTAATTTTTAAAAATAACAATTATTTTAGGTATATAAATATATTTCATGTATTTTGGATACTCCTTTAGTTTTTGGTATAATCAAGTTCATATTTGATTTTTCAGGTATATGAATCTAGGTTCCATTTGACTATTTTATGAGGCATAATATTATTTATTTTTTACTAAAATAATATTTTAAATTCCATTAAATTCAGCCAGATTCTGCTATTACCATTTGATTTTAACTTATTCAGCCATATTCCGCTAAAAAATAAAACAAAAATTTAGCCAAATTCCTCATTCAGCTAGATTCAGCCAGATTCAGCTGTTACCATTTAGACTCTAAATAACATGTGATTTATTGAATTCAAAAATATGCTCAACAATAACACCCTTAAACCATGAAGTCTTATTTTTGTTATAGGGAGTTGGTGATGAATAAGTATGCATTGGTTGGCCAAAAGAAAGTAAATATATACTTGTTATGAATATATATTATAGATATAAGTATAATAATTACCTATCTACAAAATATTTTACCTTTTACTCCCTATATATATATATATATATTAATCTCTCACGTAAGTGAAATATCAACATAAGTCAAAATAAGAGAATAGTGATATCTCTCTTACTCTCCTCACGTGTCTCGCTCTTTCTTCTTCAATAATACAATACAACACAATAAACTCATAAGTGAAAGAATAATTATTACAACTCTTATCTCAAGTTTCCTCTACAACTTCTACTGCTTATCTCATCTCTTATTTTGTCATTTTTTTTGTTGTTTTCAACTTGTTATACAAACTAATAGTTATAATACTATATATTGTATCTAGATATATTTTATAACACGTTATTAGCACTATTAGCTCTGTACCGGAAAAAGGTAAATTTTAAATTTTGTCAATTTTAACTTTATACTTTTGTTATATTAAGTAACTGGCACCCATTTATATATGCTATATATTTCAATATAATTTATATGTTATTATAATGCCGGTATACCGTGTGGGTGACTTGTTCCCCATAGATTTTTAATTAAATGTCCAGAAGACATTTAGAAAGCATTCCAAAAGAACAACTAAATTAAAAATGTCATGAGGAAATATAATAAAATTTAAAAATGTCCTGAAGACATATAATAAAATTTGTTCCAAAAGAACAAATCAAAATAAATTTGTCCAGAAGACAAAGAAATAAGAAAAAATTTGTTCCCAAAGAATAAGTAAAAATAAATTTGTCCAGAAGACAAACAAACAAAATTAAAATTTTCCAGTAGACAAATAAATAAAAAATAAATTTATCATGTTGACAAATAAATAAAATAAGTTTATCCTGCATATAGATAGATAAAAATAAATTTATCCTGAAGACAAATAATATATTTAGGTTGATTGTTATTATATCATATTTAATTGCGTCGTTTATGCTTCGATTATTTTTCATGATTATGTTATTATTAATTTTGATAATTTTATTTTGATTATACTTTTCTAACGGTTATGAAAAAGAAAATTCTAATGGGTATATTTACTGTTCATAAAATTAATATTTTAATCTATAAATACACTCCTCTTTCACTCATTTTCATCACTCAAAATTTTATACCTTCTCTCAATTTTTCTCTCTAGAAATTGATTCATTTTTGCAAAATGTGTTGGTTTTTAATCTTTTGCTTCGGATTTTTCCTCTATTCCCGGATTTTTCATCGGTGATTTCACTTACGCAGAATTTTGGATGATTTTTTGGTTACTTATTTGTAATTTGTATCTTTTTGTAATCGTCTGCTTATTTCATTTTTATGTGTTTAATTGTTAACATGTTATTGTGTTACATTTTATTTTAAATTTATCATAAAATTTATTGTTATTAAATTTATTATGCAAAAATCATGTCAAACTTGGCTAAACTCGAGTTTGGTGCCCTTGATATATCCGGACATAATTATATAAGATGGACAATTGCAGTTTAACTACATTTGAAAGGAAAAGGATTAATTGATACTGGGCTAATGGATACACAAAGTATTCATAATTAATGCAAGTTCTTCTTATAGCAGAACAAAATAATGAACTTGTAACGCAAAACCATCAGTCTCGGCCTACTGGATCAAGATCATTCCCAGAAGCAAATGTTACATCATAAAATTATAATAATTATGGGCGTGGACGCGGTCGAGGTAATTACCGTGGTCGTGGACGAGGAGGATATGGACGCGGATATGGATGTGGACAAGGAAGAAAGTCTCGTCCTAATGATTTCAACAATGAAAGAAATGATCAAAAGTCAAAAAGAAAGGGAGTTGATAATAAGCAACACGAAAATTGTTGCTATAGATGCGGCATAAAAGGACACTGGTCGTGTACATGTCGTGCACTGAAGCATTTTGTCAATATTTATCAAGAGTTGCAAAAGAAAAAGAAAAAACAAAAGGAAACCAACTTTCTATATGGTGAAGCCGGACCTTTCCTTAATAATGAAGCTGGACCTTCTTTTGACAATAAAGTTAGACCTTCTCTTGAAAATGAAGCTGGACTTTCAGTTGATGGTATAGATACTGATAACTATCTCGATGTAGCTGATTTCGCTATTGAGTAGATATCAGCAAAAATCAAAATAATTAAAATCTTCCTGAAGAAGAAAGTATGACATGATGTATAATTAGTTATGCTTGTATTAGAAAAAAAAAAATCTAATGTTGTTTATGTCTTGTAAAATAGTGTTAGTAAAATAGTTGTTGTAATATAAAGTTTGTTTTATTATATTAACGCATCTTTTATGAATATTTTCAAATAAGAAAATGTGGAAATTCGAAAACAAGGATGGAGATATATGTCTGTCAGATAGTGCTACAACGCACACAATACTCAAAGATAAAAATTATTTTTCCTTCCTTAAAATAAATAATTATGCCTGAAGCGTGAGTACTATATCGGGTGATGCAAAAATTATTATAGGCTTCAGAAGAGCTTGTTTTTCAATGCCAAGGGGGACAAAATTTGAAATAAATAATGCGTTATATTCTCCCGGATCCAATAGGAATTTGTTGAGTTTCAAAGATATCCCAAGAAATGGATATCACATAGAAACAATGAATAAAAATGGTGTTGAATATCTTTGCATTACATCAGTCAATTCGGAAAGGAAATGTATATAGGAATAGCTGTCAGGTTTATCTTTTGGAATATATTCCACAAAAATAAATATAGCTGAATCATATGTTACTAGTAAACCTGAAGTTTACATGTACATTCAAAATCTGGCATGAACGCATAAGGCACCCTAGTTCAGTCATGATGCGAAAGATTGTGTAAAATACAGATGGCCATTCATTGAAAAACCATATGATTTTCAATCAAAAGAATTTTTGTGTAATGTTTGTTCTCTTGGAAAACTCATAACTCGGCCATCACCACCTAAAATAGGGAATGAATATCCGGTATTCTTAGAAAGAATACATGGTGATATATGTGGGCTTATCCACCCACAATGCAGTCATTTAGATATTTTATGGTATTAATTGATGCACCTAGCATATGGTCACATGTGTGTCTATTAAGCACACGAAATATGGCTTTCGCAAAATTCATTGCCCAAATAATCAGGTTGATGTCACAATTTCCTAGTGAATTCACTTCTCAAACTTACAATGACTATTGTATGTCATTGGGAATAGATGTTGAACATCCAGTCCCGCATGTTTACACACAAAATGGCATGGCTGAGTCTTTGATCAAACAGTTACAAATTATTGCTAGACAGTTAATAATGAGAACAAGACTCCCAATTTCGATATAGGGTCATGCAATTTTGCATGTTGCAGCACTAATTCAACTAAGACTAAATGCATATCATAAATACTCCCCATTAGAATTAACATCTGGCCATAAGTCAGATATATCTCATCTCCGTGTTTTTGGATGTGCGGTATCTGTCCTTATAGCACCGTCGCAAAGAATAAAGATGGGACCACAAAGGAGATTGGAAATATATATTGGGTATACATCTCCAAGTATAATTCGGTATCTGGAACCAAAGCCTGGTGATATATTTATGGCACGTTTTGCTGATAGTCATTTTAATGAAGATGAACTTTCAGCGTTAGGGGGAGGAACTAAAGAATCTCTAAAAGACATTACATGGTACACACGATCGTTGTGGCACCTTGATCCCCCTACGAAACAATGTAAGCTGGAAGTTCATAAAATTGTGCATTTACAATATATGGCAAATCAGATACCAGATGCATTCACCAATACAAAAAAGGTGACAAAATCATATACGCTTTAAATGCTCCATCAAGAGTTATTGTTCTGGAAGAACAAAATGATGGAAATATAGCAAATGAACCAAATGTTCATTTGAAAAGGGGGAGACCAGTGAGATCAAAAGATAAGAATCCCCGAAAGAAAAATAATTTGGGAGAGATAAATAAAAATGGTCCAGAAGAACCAAATCATACATAGAACAGTTCTGAAGATGAAAATAAAGAAAAACATGAGATTTCCATCAACTACGCGCAAAACAGAAATATTTGGGTGAGAAATGAAATAGAATATGATAGAATTTTTTCATTCTCTGTATCAAAAGAAATTAACAATGAAAGTGATGATCCATATCCAAAGACCATATTAGAATGCCAGAAAAAACCTGATTGGGAGAAGTAGAAAATGGCCATAACAGCTGAATTGAACTCCCTCAATAAAAGAAAGGTTTTTGGATCTCTTGTCATAACGCCTGAACACGTAAAACTCGTTGGATATAAATGGGTCTTTGTTCAAAAAAGAAATGAAAAAAATGAGGTAACAAGTTATAAAGTCCGACTTGCTGCCTAAAGTTTTTCTCAAAGACTGGGAATCGATTATGAAGAAACATATTCTCCGGTAATGGATGCAATTACCTTCAGGTTTTTTTATGAGCTTAGCAGCATCTAAAAATCTAGAAATACATCTTCTAATGGATGTTGTGACAACATATCTATATGGATCACTTGATAATAATATATATTTATGAAAATCCCAGAAGGATTAAAGATGCCTGAAGCATCGAACTCAAAATCTACAGAAATATGTTCAATCAAATTACAAATATCATTTTATGGATTAAAACAATCCGGACGCATGTGGTATAATTTCTTAAGTGAATATTTGTTGAGTAAAGGATATACTAACAATGCGATATGCCCTTGCGTATTTATCAAGAAATCTATATCCGGGTTTGTGATCATTATTGTATATGTTGATGACTTGAACATAATTGGAACTCAGAAGAAGATTAATGAGACAAGAACTCATATGAAAAAAGAGTTTGAAATGAAAGATCTCGGACAGACAAAATTTTGTCTTGGACTTCAGATTGAGCATCTTCAGAATGAAATTTTTGTACATCAATCGAATTATACGAAAAGGATCTTAAAACACTTTTATATGGATAAAGCGACTCCTTTGAGTACTCCAATGGTCAATAGATCACTTAATATCGATAAAGATCCATTCCGACCTTGTGAAGATAACGAAGAGGTGTTGGGTCCTAAAGTACCTCATATGAGCGCTATTGGTGGACTCATGTATCTTACAAATTGCACTAGACTAGATATAATATTCGCTACAAATCTGCTTGCAAGATACAGTTTGTCACCTACGTGCAGACACTGGAATGGAATAAAACATATATTTCGTTATCTCCAGAGATCAACTGACTTGGGATTATTTTACAATAATTCTAGTGTAGATTTAGTTGGTTTTGCAGATTCTGGCTATTTATCCAACCCACATAAAGCACGATCGCAAACCGGATATGTTTTCACAATTGGAGGTATTACAATTTCTTAGTGTTCCCAAATGCAGACTCTAGTTGCCACCTCCTCAAATCATGCATAAACAATTGCACTTCATGAAGCATGTAGAAAATGCATGTGGCTCAGATCCATGACTCAACACATACAAGAAGCAAGCAGAATATTCATAAATAAAGAGCCAACAAATTGTTTGAAGACAATGTTGCTTGTGTCGCCCAACTTAAAGAAGGTTATATCAAGAGAGATCGAACGAAACATATTCCCCCAAGATTTTTCTCTTACACACGAGAACTCGAGAAAAATCAGGAAGTAAATATTCAATATATCCGTTCAGCAGACAGTGCAGCAGATCTGTTCACGGAAGCGCTTCCCACTACAACATTCAGAAAACATGTTCACAGTATCGAGATGCGTCAATTATGAAATTTATGATATCCATCATTTCAAGGGGGAGATTATGTCACTGTACTCTTTTTCCCTCATAATGGTTTTTATCCCACTGGGTTTTTCCATGATAAGTTTTTTAATGAGACAGTGCGTAATACATAATTATTGATAGGTAATTAAGGGGGAGTGTTATGAATATATATTATAGATATAAGTATAACAATTACCTATCTACAAAATATCTTACCTCTTACTCCCTATATATATGTCTTCACTCCTCACGTAAGTGAAATACCAACACAATTCAAAATAAGAGAAAAGTGATATCTCTCTTACTCTCCTCACGTGTCTCGCTCTTTCTTCTTCAATAATACAATACAACACAATAAACTCATAAGTGAAAGAATAATTATTACAACTATTTTCTCACGTTTCCTCTACTACTTCTACTACTTATCTCATCTCTTATTTTGTCTTTTTCTTTTGTTGTTTTCCACTTGTTATACAAACTAATAGTTATAATAATATATATTGTATCTAGATATATTTTATAACATTACTATATTTTTTTGTTTTTCAGAATCATAAAGGTCAGAATTTTTTTGTTGACTTTAATTTTTCTTTTTAAATGGCTCAATATATATCGACTGTGTCTGTTGGTTGATTACATCAACAATTTATATATTGGAACAGTGGAAACAAAAAATATGTGGGTACTGCGTTATTTATAATCATTGAACAACTTTTAATATTTTAAGTTTTTGTAGAGATCCAAGTTTTAATTTTGGGCAAGTTGCTCACCTAATTCATCATTCTCTAGTCCTCAGTCTGTCCCATTCACAACAAGTTGCAAAAAATGTGGAAGTTAAATAATACGCCATCCCTTTTTTATGTAGGGTGATTTACTGATTTAGTGTGTGAAAATATTGGTTTTACTAATATGGTTCATAATTTTGGTTTGTTACTAGAATGATGTCCAAGTTTTTTTTAATACCATTTTACCCTTTTTTTTGTTTGAAAAAAATGTATTTTCGAAAATGTCATTTACGAAAAGTGCCACATAACAAATCTGACTTTTCAAAGTCTACTACACTAAATGCGCGCATGTGTGGTAAACTTGACTCGTCTGGTAGACTATCATAGTGGACACAAACCATTTGTAGTAGACTTTGAGGTATCAAGTTAAAGACGATATTTAGTAGTGTAGTAGACTTGGTAGTAGACCTTGAAACCTTCATGGTAGACTTTGGTATATGAAATATTCCCGCTATAATAGACTTAGAAGTATGGGCTTTGGGAAAGAAATTCCTATGTGTAATAGACTATAAGTGAACGTGTGGTAGACTTTGTAGTTCTTTATAGTAGACTTACGTATGGGGAACAAATCTTCTTAGTAGACTTAACAGTGTGGATTATAGGAGGAGATTCCTATGTGTAGTGGACTTAAAAGTAAACTTAACAGGGTGGATTTTAGGAGGAGATTCCTATGTGTAGTAGACTTTCAGTGCAAGTGTAGTAGACTTCATGGTAGATTTATGTAAATCACCCAACCCTTCTTGGTGGACTTAAAAGTATGGGTTTGAGGAAGAAATTTCTATGTGTAGTAGACTATAAGTGAAGTGTAGTAGACTTCATGGTAGACTTATGTAAATCACCCAACCCTTTGTAGTGGACTTAAAAGTAGACTTAACAGTGTGGATTTTAGGAGGAGATTCCTATGTGTAGTAGACTTTCAGTGCAAGTGTAGTAGACTTCATGGTAGACTTATGTAAATCACCCAACCCTTTGTAGTGGACTTAAAAGTAGACTTAACAGTGTGGATTTTAGGAGGAGATTCCTATGTGTAGTAGACTTTCAGTGCAAGTGTAGTAGACTCATGGTAGACTTTGAAGTCCTATATGTAGTAGACTTTGAAGAAATTTCTATGTGTAGTAGACTATAAGTGAATGTGTGGTAGACTTTGAAGTTCTTTATAGTAGACTTACGTATGGGGAACAAAACCTTCTTAGTAGACTTAACAGTATGGATTTGAGGAGGAAATTCCATTGTGTAGTAGACTTTCAGTGCAAGTGTGGTAGACTTCATGGTAGACTTATATAAATCACCCAACCCTTCGTGGTGGACTTAAAGTATGACTTTGAGTAAGAAATTCCTAAGTGTAGTAGACTATAAGTGAAAGTGTGGTAGACTTTGAAATTCTTTATAGTAGACTTACGTGTGAGGAACAAACCCCTCGTAGTAGACCTAACATAATGGATTTGAGGAAGGAATTCTTATGCGTAGTAGACTATAAGTGCAAGTGTGGTAGACTTTGAAATTCCTAGGTGTAGTAGACTAATTGTATGGATTTGAGGAAGACATTTATATGTCTAGTAGACTTTCTTTTTATGTGTAGTAGACTTAACAGTGTAAGACATATCAGAACAGTGTGGTAGACTTTGATGATTTAACTTAGAAGTAAAAAGATAATTATGCCCATCAATTATGATGGTGTACTAGCGCTCACCCACCTCCTTCTTGTAGTTATTGAGGTCGTACAACCCCCACCTCCATAGCCAAAACTCGAACTCCTTACTCATTTCTCTTTGGTTTTTGATTTCTTACTTTGGAGGTATGGAGCAAATCATTTTAGTTTTTGGTAATTGGAAAGAGGAGAGAAACGAGTGGGGTTTCAAGGTTGATAATTCTCATGGATGTAAAATAGTAAGAGTGAATGAAGATTTTAGTTTTGATGAGTTCCTCAAGATTGTGTATGAAGATTTTGGCATAAATTATGAGATTTATGAGGTCAATTTGAGCTACATGCCAAAAGGGCTCATGCAACTTCTACCACTAAATACTCTTCCTTTCATTGTTAATAACACAAGGCAATTGGGAGGTTTTCTACAACAATTTCGGAGGGAGGCTGCTCAGCTGTGTGTTGAGATTATGCAGAGATCTACTGGTATAAGGCCATCCAAAGTAGGTGGTAGATGTGAGTGTAAGTGTGAGGAAACGTTAGGTGGACTTTCACAGAAAGTTGGTGGACTTTCACAAAAAGTTGGCGGACTTTGGTAGAAATTTGATAGACTTTCGCAGAACAATATCAAAAAGGAACCTGACCATGTTGAAGAGGATGATGATGCAGAATTCAGATTCGATTATTGTGAGGATGTGGATAGTGCAAGCTCTAGTGATGAAGATTTTATAAGCCTTCGAAGAAATGTAAAAGAAGAAAAAAATTTAAATGTGTCTCAACAAAAGAAAGAGTTGGGAAATGATAAATATTTGGGTATAGAAATGAGGTCATTGCAATTAGTTGTTGGCCAAGTTTACTCCACTAAAGACGAGCTGGAAACAAGGCTGAAGATCCTTTCGGTTATACAAAGGTTCGACTTTGATGTTGTTAGTTCCTCGCCAATCTTGTTGGTGGTACAATGTTGGGTTCCAAATTGCAAATGGAGAGTACAAGGATCACGTATTAATGAGACTCCATGTTTCCACATCTGAAAATATTGTCAGGTACACACTTGCTCTGTCACCGAGCGATCAACCCGTGCTCGCCAAGTAACTCCTGATATGTTAGGACGTTTATATTTGGATTTCTTGGGTGGGGTTGAGCATTCGGTACTTCCATGTCATGTTGTCGAAGCATTGAACAAACATTTTAGAATAAAGGTACTACACTAATCATGTTTTGTAGACATTAGTTTAGTAGTGTGAAATAGTTTAGTAGAGTATAGATAACATATACCGAATGGTAGACTATTGATTATGTATTGGTAGATGTTACCAATAGTTTGACAGACTTTCATGGTAGATTATTGATTACGTATTGGTAGATGTTACCAATACTTTGATAGACTTTCATGGTAAACTATTGATTACATATTAGTAGATGTTACCAGTTAGATGTTACCAGTAGTTTGGTAGACTTTAATGGTAGACTATAGATTAGATATTGTTAGATGTTACCAATAGTTTAGTAGACTTTAGTGATTCATGGTAGATTATTGATAACGTTCACTACTCTTTGCATGTAGATGAAATACTGGAAGGCACATCGTACCTTATAGCAAGCACGAGCTCTGTGTATTGGAAGTTCAGAGAGTAGTTTTGAAGAATTACCTTCGTACTTGTATATGATTAGACGAGCTAATCCAGGAACACTAATCAAGCTTGAAGTAGACCAAGATGATAAGTTCAAGTTCCATTTCATTGCATTTGATGCAAGTATTAGAGGGTTTCCCTACATGCGAAAGGTTGTTGTTATGGATGGGACGTTCCTACAAGGAAAATATAAAGGTACTATGCTTACTGCTACAATGCAAGACGGAAATTTCAACATATTTCCAATGGCTTTCGGTGTGGTTGATACAAAGAATGATGAGTCTTGGGAATGGTTTTTTAGACAACTAAACCGTGTTATCCCTGATGATGAAGAACTTGCCATCATTTCAGATATGTATAAATCATAGGCAAAGCACCAGAAGAAATCCACGAAGAAACAGAAACTCATGTGGTTAATAATGGGACCTGTGGAGAAGGAGTCGAGTACGACAGAGAAGCGAACAAAAGAGAGGAAGATAAGTCTGAAGAAGAAGAAGAGGCAGGTGACACTGACCGAAGCGGAGAAGATGTAGATGAAGATGGAGAAGAGAGTGAAGAGAAACATGATGAATGTGAGGGACATAACGAAGAAGAGGAAGAGAAAGATGACCCAATGGTATGTGGTTGATTCCTTCTGTTTTTGAGTAGTTTCAATCTATGTTGGTATGAAATGGTTAGTAGTTGGATTAGAATTGGTATTAGGATGATAAAAGAAGTTTTAGATGAAGTAAAAATGTGTATAACTAGGTAGGTGTACACTTTCATAAAACTGTGTATAACCAAGTAGTTCGACTGAGTTTTCTTTTCATTGCAGAATGGAAAAGATAACACAGATGAGGAAGATGGTCTGTGTGCACAAAAACTTGACGGAATGTGGTTTGAGCTCTCGCAGTACAAGAATAAGACCAAGATATTGATGTGGTACTATATTCGACAAACTCTAGAATTGTTCAATGGTTTAAGGTATCCGCTCACAGCTTATGAGACAGACTGGTTCAACAACCATCCGTAGTTCAAGCACATCTTCCATATGTCGATGAGTAGAACTCACATGTCAATGGGTATGTGGATGCTCATTCTACGGATTTCAAAAATCAATACTAGAAATGAGGCATGGTTCATAGTCAATGGTACGCCGGTCCGATACAGCCTGAGGGAACACGCACTGATATCCAGGCTTAACTACAAACACTATCAGAGCCCAGATTACGAAAGAAATGCTGGGATTGACAGGTTTTAGAAGAAGCACTTTAGAGGTCTCAAAGCCATAAGATTGACGGATGTCAAAAAAGCATTGCAGAAAATGGTTTCTGACCATACGAAAGCACGTCTGAAGATGCTTCTCTTGTACTTTATTTGCAGTGTGCTTGACGCTCTGACGAAGATAAGAAAAGATGCGACACGTGTGAAGCCATCCGTGTTGAGAATTGTGGATGATCTAGGCCTTTGAGAATATGGAGAATATGGACCTTTGAGCACGTCATATGGTTAGGCATTTTAATGGCATAGTTACAAATACTATCTGGTCCATTCCCTGTTTCGTTATTCCTCTGGAGGTTAGTTTAAATAGTTTAAGGATTTGGTAATAGTTATATTGTGTAGTGTGCTAACTATGGCCTATATTTGTATTTTGTAGTTATTGGCTTTTGAGGCAATTCCGAAGTTAAGTATTAACTGCCAAGAAGAACATCCTCCTGCACGTTTAGACTGTCCAAGGATGTGCCATACTAAGTTCAAGTATCCTAATGCTACAAGATACTCTCTAGGACAAATCAACCACTTTCTCAGTCAAATTTTTAAGGTGAATTATCTGAGTTATACAATTTATATTTAGTAACATATTTATATGATTTAACTTTCTTTTGCAGGACATTGATAGTGTCCTCATCACACGTTCTGATAAAGAAATTATGATGTTGGCATCCATCGTAGAAGAAGATGAGGAGTTTAATAAGGATTATGTTGTGGGTAGTTGGATGTAAGGTTTTCGCTCAGGGCTTACCATTGAATTTTGTTCTATATTCGATAGTGATGTACAAGCACGATTAGGCAACACACCGATGATAACTAGGGAAACTGCTGATGCAAGAACGGATGAAGTCCATGCAAGTTCAAATGATTTGGCTGAGCTTGTGAAGTCGATGCAGGAGGAGATGAAGTCCATGCATGAGGAGATGAAGTCGATAAAAGAAAAGATTGACGATTTGAATAGGTAAAACTAGTGTAAAACTACTAATTAATGTGTAATTGTTCAACTACTTACTGTATTACTATCCAACTATAGGCTGGTGGTGTTGTTTAAGTTAACGCTAAGGAGGATATAAAGTCTATGAAAGAAAAGATTGACGGTTTGAATGAAAGAGTGGTTTCCTTGGAACAGGTAAAACTAGTGTACAACAAACTGCTAATTACGGTGTTGTTCACATACTTACTGTAATACTGTCCAACTATACACCGATGGTGCTGTTCGAGTTGACCCTGAGGAGGTTGACAATGAAGTGGGTCACGCTATGGCTACAAAGTCACAAGGTGAGCTTGCTGTGGTGGCGTTTTCTCAGCAACAAGTTGGAGTTTCATCTCAACCTACGATTAAAAAGAAGGGTGGTAAATGTATGGCTTCAGAGTACAATCTCACTCCGCCATTCACTCGGGCAAGGGCAAAACGTATGGTTTAGAAGTAGTGTTTTTTTTTTTATCAAACACTTGGTTTAGTACTAGTGTTTTTTGTCAAACTACTGATGGTGGACGAACGTATTTTCAAACTATGATGGTGTTAGATTTGTGGTTAACTAGAATTTAAAAACTGCATAATACTACGTACAACTAGAATTGTACAACTGCGTAATACTATGTACAACTAGAATTGTACAATTGCGTAATACTATGTATAACTGTACAACTGTATAACTGCGTAATACTACGTACAGATGTACAACTGCGTAATACTACGTATAGCTATACAACTGTATAACTGCATAATGCTACGTAAAACTATTAAACATATTACACAATTCATTAAAACTATTAAACACATTACTCAAGTTTTGAACATAATACATATTACACAAGTCCTAAACATAATACCAAACTCTGAAACATATATTACAAAAGCCATCAACCATATTTCACAAGGCTTAAATATAGATAACAACATAGATAGTACCAGATTAGTCATAGATTAATATTATATATAAACATCCCCACTAAGGCTTAACTAAACCGTAAACCAGTTCTTACACAACACTAAACAGGCTTTTCACAACATCTTGGAGCTTTTTAATCTCCTCCTCTTGCTCCTGCACCTTCGTCCACAACAACTGAATTTGTTCTTCACCTAAGAACTTAGCCACCAATGCCTTATTCTCTTCCAACTCCACATTCCGGGCAGCCAACTTCTTCTTCAGCTGTTCAACTTCGAAACAAAGGCTCTCACACTCCCATTTGATTGCGTGGTCCCAGCATTGGTGGCGATGCATACCATCAGGCTATATGAAACGAAAAAGGTAGTTAGTTTTGATAGTTATACTAGTTATACTATTTGTACTAGTTATACTAGTTATACAAAGTGTTATGACTTTTAAGTAAACCTTCTACGCTTGGCATGTGAAATAGACCTTGTTTCGAGGTACATAAGTGTGTTCATGGGCGACCTTGGCACTACATGGGCATCTCTCAGGGATTCCCCACTAGGTATAGGCTAAAAGTTCAACGCATTTGATGTAGTCACTCAGTTCTTGAATCTCCGCAGCACGTGTTGATTCGTCAGATGATGTATATGATGGAGCAGAAACCATGGTAACCTATATCAGAAACAGAAACCCAAGTTATGATATGAATCAACAAAACCCTAAGCCTAAAAGCCAAATTGAAATTGAAATCGATGTTGTGATACTTAACCACTTGCAGAAACAAAAGTAACAGAAAGAGAAACCTAAAACCTAACATGAATATACAAAAATATTCGCAAACCCTAACCTTTGGAGGAGGATGTAAGAGCGACAATTTTAAGAGAAGAATGATGATGAGGAGAGAGAAAACCTTTGTTGGGATGGTTAATAAAGTAAAAAAATATTGAAACCCAAAATTTTTTAATTTGGCACTTCATTAAATTTCTGATATATTTGGGCACTCAACGAAAATTTTTCCAAATTCTGCTGTAGTTGTACACGGTAAATAGTTATACTAAATTTCCGAAGAGTTATACTTTTCATGTTTTATACTAATTTTAGTATTACATATCGTTAAACAAATTATTTTTAGTTGTACACACATTTACTCTAAATTTTCCTATGATTATAAGATTTTAATATATTTAAATTCTTTAGATAGAGAACTACTTAACATCAAGTTCCTAATTTTGTTATTAGTTATAAAGTAACCATTGAATTACTAGTATTATGGTGTGTTGAATCTTACATTATAACTTATTTGTATACAATTTTTTTAATTATTATCCTAATTACACAATGTTATTATACACAATAGAATTACATTATGTTTACCAACTTTTTATTTAATTATATTCCCAATTACACTTATTTGTATTAACGTTTGTTTTGTATATACACCTTACATAATACTAACATTTAGATGATATACACGTGCACACAAGATCAACATGAAAAATCGCATAAAATCACATCGAGTTTTTCAAAGTAGTACAAAGTTTTACAGTTACAAAGAAAGAATACATCACAAAATCAAAGATTTGATTCCCCAAATAGCAGAGGTTGGAATCTCTGTCCCACCTCATGATGTCATCTTTTTTCTCCCGTAGATGGAAACCTTTTTTCTTTCCTTCTACCCTTTTTAACACTCTTTTCCGGAGGTAATATCTCCACGGCTGCAACTTCAGGAGGGACATCCCAATCAGACATATGTGGCACTAAATAAATTATCCTGACATAGGCGAGTGCCCACAACTCTACCAAAAATATTTAGAACACAACTGATGCAATTGGATCGGGTTTCCAGTACTAGCCTCTAGCTTTGTATTGTGAATGTAAGCAGCCAATGCATGTAAACAAGGATAGCTTTCGACATCGAACACTCTGCATGTGCAAGTCAACGTTTTCAATTCCAAGTTTACAGAATACGTCTTACCATCACTACCAACAACTTTAAATTCATAAGTGTTCAGTCGCTGTATAATTAATCTCTTAGCAGCAGCCCATGAATCATTCATTAGATTCTCCACGTAAGGTACCAATTTGTTGAAACTCTTATCAACTGCTGTCTCTAATCGACGCTCCATAAACCACCTAGCAAATGTTCTTAAGATTGTATCAAGCATGGGGATTAGAGTATTTCCTTGCATCATTGAACACACTGTTCAGAGATTCCACACTGTTACTTGTGTCTATGTTGTATCTTTCGCTCGGGAAAATGGCACTTTGCCCATTTTTCTTTCACGGAAGTGTCCTTTAAATACTTGGCTGGAGATTGGAAATCTTTTCTCAAACTACGAATACTCACGGTCGAAATCAGCCTTTGTATAAAGCCTACTCAATTCCATGAATTACCATGCAACTACACCTTTGTTTGAATCTTTTGCATGAGCTTTCACATTTTGTGCCAGATGCCATATGCAGTGCCCATGATAAGTTTTCGGATACACAATACCTACGGCGCCGATGAGCCTCGCATTCCTGTCACTCATAAATACCAAATCATCAGTATCAGGTATAACTGTTTTCAATATCTCAAAAAACCACGTCCAACTAGCATCATTCTCTCCATCAAGTACACCATATGCTATGGGATAAATATGACGATTAGGATATTGCGCTATGGCAAAAGCTAGGACACCACCATATGTGTTTTTCAAGAACGTTGCATCCACAATGATGACTTTCCTCATCACCTCAAACCCTTGAATGCTAGCACCCAAAGCTATGAAAAGGTACCTAAATATCCCATCATCATCATCTACTTTTACATGTGTTATTGTACCCGCATTCACCTTCTCTAACATATATAGATACGAGTATAACATCTTGTAGCTTTCTTCTGTAGTGCCATGCAAATTACTTATAGCAAGTTCCTTCCCTCTCCTCGGTGTTGAGTACGATATACTGACGCCTAATTTTGTCTTAACAAGATCCATTATAACTTTAGGAGTTGGAGTGTTCAGATGTCCTGGAAATTCCTCTTCCAAAATAGATGCAACTAATTGTGGTGTGTCTTGCCTCTTCGTGTGGCCGATCTCACTTTGACTTGCCCGAGAGCATGTATGCATCTTTGTGTACTTTCTAATACGAAACATTTCAGTATTTTTAATCCTTGAAGCTCTTAAACTCCAATTGCAGCCTTCTTTCTTACATTCTAAAACCAATCGTGTTGGTTCAGATTTTTTAATATAAAACCCAAAGTTGTTGCCAAATGATCCTCTATCCACAGATTCTTGCAATGACTTCTTATTCCAAAATTCTTGATGCAAACTTAACCCCAAACCTTCATCCCATTCTTCTATGAACTGACTACTTTCTACATTCCACTCTCGATAAACTCATCATCAATATCCAATCTCTCAATAAATACATCTTCTGGTACAATTACATTATCTACACAGTTTTGACCTACTATTCTGGTTCCATATACACAGTTATTGCATTGGCTGCAATTTCACCATCATTACACCCATCGTAGTTCTTACCAACTAAACTTCTAACCACTCTCAATACATTTCCTGACGTTTCTTAAGGCTATTCCGGTCTATTTATCACCTCCACGAACAATTGGCATCTACCATTACATTCATCAACGTATGATAGATAACCATGCAAATCCACATCATCAGAGATAGTCATTTCCACCGAACGTCTAACCATAGGTGGGTAAAATCTCAATTTTAATCTAACCTTGCTTTCATCTAACTTTAGTCTCTTGTATAGACATTCTTTCATCACCGACAAGGTAATATCCTCTACTGCATGTTGTATCATTGGACATCCTTTAAATCAACCTTCGCATTGAAACCATATAATGACCTCCTCTCTCATTGTGTTCTGCCAAAACCCCAATCAATTAAGTAATACTAGAACAAGTTTTACCTAGTTATATGATTTTTATCACAATAATATCACCAGTACTAGTTTTTTACAAACCATATAATGACCTCCTCGCTCATTGTATTTTACCAAAACTCAGTCAATTAAGAAATACTAGAACTAGTTATACCCAGTTATACGATTTTTATCAGAATAATATCACCAATTCTAGTTTTACCCAGTTATACATCTGCGAAATCACCTGAGAAAAAATGGGATTACGAGTGCTAATCTACAATGCATTTCTTCCTATCGAACACATTCTATCCAATAAGCTAGTTTTCACCCATATCCCCATTGAATACATTCTACCAAATATGCTACCAAAATCTGAGCAAGAAAGTTATATACAATTTCAATAAAATTACCTTCATGGGAGACAAGATAGAGGTGCGGAGCAAGAAAGTTATGCAGAAATAGGGTTGCGACTGAGGTGGATCCCTGTGGTGGCGATGATATCATCGGTGCTGGAGCACGTCGGATATGGGAGGAAGAAAGAAGTTTCGTCCCGACCTACTACCATTTAATTTTTTGGTAATTTTTATTTAATTTTTGTTTTGTTTTATTTTTCTAGAATGAGGAATAGAAGGCTAAAATATAATTTTCAAGTTTCATTAAAACTGATTTGGTATTAGATCAAAAGAAGATATAGCATATTCTCAATACTTCAAAACGGACTCAATAGATCACGCCCCAAAAAGTCCCGACTCGGACTTGAGCTTTAAACCTCCAAAATCTGTTTTTGTTCATTTTATGTAGCCCATTAAGTGTGAGTCACGCCCATCTCGTATTGCAACAAGATTAACTAAATTCGTGCTTTAAAAAAAAAAAAAAAAACTAAGGGGAATAAAAATTAGGGTTTCTAATTTGGGAATTTTACTGTCCAAAAAGAATCCTAGAATATCTTAGCTTTTGTTCCTTTGCGGGTTTTCGTCGTGAATTCCTACACTATCCTCCTCCTCTCTTTTGCATCATATTCGATTCGAAGTTACGCAGTCGAGAATTAAAGGAGGTAGAGAGAGAACAAAGAAAAAACTTAACCATCTAAAGATACGATGAGCTCGTATGATCGTAGATTTGCTGATCCGAATTCGTATCGCCAACGCTCTGGGTAAGTGTCATCCATCGATAAACTTCTTCCTTTTTTCCGTTTTCTTGAATCTATCTAATCATTTTTTTCTCTGTGCTACTTTAGCGCCCCAGTTGGCCCGTCTCAGCCAATGGATCCTTCTGCTGCTCCGTACAACCCACGGTACGGTGGTGGAGGTGGATATGGACCATCTCCGGTAATGGCGGGTGAAGGATCCGGCTATGGAAGGTACCCATCTTTCCAGCCACCAACTAGTGGTTTCTCTGTTGGTCGCGGCGGCGGTGGAAGAGGCGGATATGGTCAATATGTAGATAGAAGAGGTGGAGGCAGCGGTGGCGGGAATTGGGGAGGAGGACGTGGTGGATCAAGTAAGAGAGAGCTAGATAGCGTTTCTCTTCCGAAGCAGAATTTTGGTAATGTTGTCCATTTTGAGAAGAATTTCTACGTGGAGAGTCCTGCTGTTCAGGCGATGACCGAACAAGATGTTGCAATGTATAGAACCGAGAGGGATATATCCGTTGAAGGGCGTGATGTTCCTAAGCCTATTAAGATGTTCCAAGATGCTAATTTTCCAGGTATTGATTCGAACGGTCAAAAGTAATATGTTTTGAGTGCAAGTGTGCTTTGTTCCTGGAAAGGACGTTTACTACTTCTTATCGTAATTGGATTCTTGGTTCAATGGGTTCCTTTATCATCTGTTAGATAATATTTTGGACGCAATTGCTAAATTGGGATTTACTGAGCCCACGCCAATACAAGCTCAGGGATGGCCGATGGCGTTGAAGGGTAGGGATTTAATTGGTATTGCTGAGACTGGCTCTGGTAAGACATTGGCTTACTTGTTACCAGCGTTGGTTCACGTAAGAGCACAACCTCGATTGGGTGAGTATGTACAACTAGACATTAGTGATTGTTGGATGTTATCTGCATTTTAATGAGAGCATATGTTCACTTATGTGTATCGTTGGGGTATGTTTTAGGCCAAGATGATGGACCCATCATCTTAATATTAGCGCCAACAAGAGAATTAGCTGTTCAGATTCAAGAAGAATCAAGGAAATTCGGGTTGCGATCTGGTGTTAGAAGTACTTGTATCTATGGTGGTGCTCCTAAAGGACCTCAGATTCGCGATCTTAGACGAGGTCTTTATTTTTATATCAATTTTGTAGCTTTTCACCGTTGGTTCTTGGATTGAAGATTAAACTCTATGAATCATAATTGGCTCTCCAGGTGTTGAGATTGTAATTGCTACACCTGGTCGTCTTATTGATATGTTGGAGTGCCAACACACTAATTTAAGGAGAGTGACTTACCTTGTGCTGGATGAGGCTGACAGAATGTTAGACATGGGATTTGAACCCCAGATCAGAAAGATTATTACTCAGGTTTGCTTGTACACCACAAAAACTATCATATAGTGTCATTAATGAAAGGGTGCTTGACCAATGTGATTCAGTCGATAGATATTCTCTACTCAATTAATCGTTCTTTTGTTAAACAAGAACAATTACAGCATTGTTTGAGATTGTACCTTTTTTTAACAGATCCGACCTGATAGACAGACTCTTCTTTGGAGTGCAACATGGCCACGAGAAGTTGAATCTCTTGCCAGGCAGTTTCTACGAGATCCATATAAGGTCTACTAAATTTCTTGTTTAACTTATTAGAATTGAATATATTGTCGTTGAACAAAGCAGGGAATGTTTATTTTGTGCATTGAAAACAGTTTATTATTTCACAGGCCATTATTGGATCTGCAGATCTAAAAGCTAACCAGTCTATTAACCAAGTAATCGAAATTGTACCGACGCCAGAGAAATACTCCAGGTTCTTATATGTATTTTTGAATAACTAGAGAAGAAACCATCTAGATATATTTGTTATGACATGATGCTTATGCTCTTTTTCTCGTTTGTTAGGCTCCTCGCACTTCTTAAGCAGTTAATGGATGGGAGTAAAATCCTAATATTTGTGGAGACAAAGAGGGGGTGTGATCAAGTGACTAGACAATTGAGAATGGATGGATGGCCAGCTCTTGCTATACATGGTGACAAGAACCAATCGGAAAGGGACAGAGTCTTGTCAGAATTTAGAAGTGGAAGAAGTCCAATAATGACTGCAACTGATGTAGCAGCAAGGGGACTTGGTAGGATAACTGTGATACAGTAGGAGAGAATTAGATTAGACCATTTCGTTTTCTCGGGGTTAAAAGATAAAAACAAAAGTCGCCTGGCTGCCGCTTTCCACAGTTTCCTCTGGTGTTAGAAAAAAGCACATAGGAAGAAAAAGGGAGCTGTGAAGAATTTATTTCCTGCATCCATCTCCCGGGAATGGAGCTGATTGGTTTTTGAGCAGCCTGGGCGACTGACACACGCTTGCATTAATAGTGTTTAATGCCGTCACACACACTCCTTATCCCTGCACATTAAGGTGGGCACATGTACTTGGAAAAAATGTGTTGCTCTTAGTTTCTCGATCTTTTCAGATCTGCAGTTGTAGGGATAAGGGGTTTCTGCTCTTTCTCTTCTCCTTCCTCTACGCTTTAGAACACCGAAATCATATACACAAACAATTTTATGTTCTTCCTGCATTATAGATCATATCGACCTGTCCTTGCTTTATTTCTCAGTTTTGTTTTTTCTTCCTTTTTTTTTTCTTTTTGCAGATGTGAAGGACATCAAGTGTGTCGTAAACTATGATTTCCCAACTTCCTTGGAGGATTATATCCATAGGATTGGTAGAACCGGTCGTGCAGGAGCTAAAGGAATGGCTTTTACATTCTTTACACATGACAATGCTAAGTTTGCGAGAGAGCTTATAAAGATCCTTCAAGAAGCTGGTCAAGTTGTACCTCCTACTCTCTCTGCGCTAGTTCGATCTTCTGGTTTTGGAGGTGAAAATTACTCTTCTCTTATTTGATGAGTTTAGCAAGTCTTTCTATTTGGTTTAATGATCTAAATCAAGATTTACCGACTTGTTCAGGTTCTGGTGGTGGACGAAACTTCCGGCCAAGAGGAGGAGGACGTGGTGGTGGTTTTGGAGATAAACGGTCAAGATCGACCTCAAACTTTGTGCCTCACGGTGGAAAGAGGACTTGGTAGAGAATCTCATTGTTTTGATTCTATGGTTTGTCCTAGAAAGGCTTTAGATATGAATGATACTTTAATCAGTGTTTGTTTTTATGCTAAATATCTCTGTTGTAGAGAATACACGTTTAGTTACTACCTGATTTTGATTCTTCTTTTCATAATATTACATCTTAACAAATTGCTTCTCCTTTTATTTTCATAATTTCTCATCCAAGAAGACAATTTATTCCCTAGTCAAACAGGACACTGCATTAAAATTTCTTACGAAAATTTGTTTTGTGGATTAGTTTTGCTTTGTGTTATATGAAACTAAATTCGGAGAGAACTAAAATAGAATGAATTACTGGGATTCGAAATCTCTCTTGCTCTTGGTGGTAGATTGCAGCTAATCAGATTGTCATCTCCAGGACCAGGACTATCAATTTTTTGGTGCTCCATTTTCAGATTGCCTAGTCGATTATACTGAGAGGTTATGTTCAGTTTTCTATTTGGTAGGGCTCCCCAAATGATTTAACTAAGACTAAGGGTTCGTCCTCTTCGGATCACTTCTAAAGTTTTTGCTTTCCACTTGATATGGTGTTTACTTATCTCCTCTTCCTCTCTTTGGATTGTTTGAATTCGTCACCACCTTTTGCGTCACAACTCTTTTTAGGACGCAAAGGTAAAAACTTTTGGTTTTTACTATTCCACTATATTCGTACCCAAAATATAATTATTTACCCAAAAAATACTCGAAAAAATATCTAATTATCGTAATTATTTTTAAATAATTACCCTACATTGTCATATATTTTTATATATTTTCGCATTAATCAAGTATCCATTCGGATATTAATTCGATACCGGATATTACTTGATACCCATAGATACGGATATAGACGAAGAGGATGAATAGGTATTTTTCTCGATACCCATTATTGATTAATAATTTTTCAAATTTCCAAGAAAACAAAAATAATAATAAATTAGATAGATGGAAAAAGTACTTACTAATGTAACATCTAGAACAAGTTTTCGTGTTTCAAAAAAATAAAAAAGAACAAGTTTTCTTATTTGGCAGCGTCTAGAAATTGATAGAAGCATGGTTCGTAACCACTTAGTGATTGTTAGTTTTCGAATCTAATATAAATCGTATAGTAGATTATTTGTATTAGTGTTCGTGTGCGTCAAAGTATATACTTTTTCCTTTTTTTTCAAATCAAAATGGGACCCAAATCAAAATAGATACCATTTAAATTCGTAATTACATTCCATTACAAATCCAGATAAATATGGATTCAGATCAAAAAAAAAAAAAAAAGAGGATAAATATGGATTAGTCATATATAAGCAGCGCTACTGACATTAGCATTGCGTACTACCAAACCTCAGGCGACAAAATTTTATTGGTGGTTAAAAACTTGAGAAGAGGGAGAGACTCTGAGTCTGAGTGAGAAAGAGGAAGATGGAAGCAGACGAAAGTGGCATTTCTTTGCCGTCGGGACCCGATGGTCGTAAACGGCGAGTTAGTTACTTCTACGAGCCGACGATCGGAGACTACTATTATGGTCAGGGACATCCGATGAAACCTCACCGGATCCGTATGGCTCATAGCTTAATCATCCACTATCACCTTCACCGTCGCATGGAAATCAGTCGCCCTAACCTCGCCGACGCCGCTGATATCGGCCGCTTCCATTCGCCGGAGTATGTTGATTTTCTCGCTTCCGTTTCGCCCGAATCAATGGCCGATCCTTCCGCATCACGAAACCTAAGGCGATTCAATGTTGGCGAGGATTGTCCTGTCTTCGACGGGCTTTTCGACTTTTGCCGTGCTTCCGCCGGAGGTTCTATCGGCGCTGCCGTTAAATTGAACCGACAGGACGCCGATATCGCCATCAATTGGGGCGGTGGGCTTCACCATGCTAAGAAAAGCGAGGCCTCTGGGTTTTGCTATGTTAATGACATCGTGCTAGGGATTCTGGAGTTACTCAAGATGTTTAGGGTATAGGCTCGTTTCCTGCTTATCTCATCACTTAGCTGTTCATAGAGAACTTGTATATGGTATTCTGGAAATATTGGGGTTTAAGCTTATCTCATTGAATGATTTTGCCAACTTTACTAAAAACCGTGAATATTTTTATGGTCTTTTAACTAAATAATTGTTCGTTTTGTTTATAAGTTGCGTGTTAGCTTTTAAATTCTTGTATTATCATGTGAAGTCAAGTGTTTCAGATGTTTCTGAAAATTACAATTGCAAGTTATACGTTGTGCTGCGAATGATAAAGTCATTCTGAGTGAATTTCTTTCAGTGTTTCCATGGCCAAATAGATAGCTTTCCATATTGCTTCTTTGTTTGTTTGTTATCGTGTTCTGATTGCATTGTTCAAAAAGTTGAGCCTTCCATTGTTTTTTATCAAATTTGGCTTGCAGCGGGTTCTCTACATAGATATCGATGTCCACCATGGAGATGGAGTAGAAGAAGCGTTTTACACCACTGATAGAGTTATGACTGTTTCTTTCCACAAATTTGGGGATTTTTTCCCAGGAACTGGTCACATAAGAGACGTTGGGGCGGAAAAAGGAAAATACTATGCTCTAAATGTTCCATTAAACGATGGTATGGATGATGAAGGTTTTCGCAGCTTGTTTCGACCTCTTATCCAGAAGGTTATGGAGGTATATCAGCCAGAAGCAGTCGTTCTTCAGTGTGGGGCTGACTCCTTAAGTGGTGATCGATTGGGTTGCTTCAACTTATCAGTCAAGGGTCATGCTGATTGCCTTCGGTTCTTAAGATCGTACAACGTTCCTCTCATGGTCTTGGGTGGCGGAGGGTATACTATTCGAAATGTTGCCCGTTGCTGGTGTTATGAGGTCTCCTTATCTCTTTTTTTTGCACTTCGTCTACTCTTTTTGATAACCACATGAGTTTTTCTCTTAAAAAAGTAGTTTCTATTGCCTCGTCAGACTGCAGTTGCGGTTGGAGTAGAGCCAGACAACAAACTGCCATACAATGAGTATTTTGAGTATTTTGGCCCAGATTATACTCTTCATGTCGACCCAAGTCCAATGGAGAATCAAAACACACCAAAAGACATGGAGAAGATTAGGTAATATCTCTTATTTCTCCTTTTTGTGGTAATTATACTTTGGTTTCCAGTGGGATTTGGTAAGATGTTTATGAGTTATGATACTCCCTTGAGATTGAGATTCTGTATGTAACATATGATTTAGCTAAATGAACCTTCTTTGCCTTGTGAATGAGATGTTTTGAACTTAGAGAAATACTTGTTGAAATATCAGGAATACGTTGCTAGAACAACTTTCGGGACTAATACACGCACCTAGTGTGCAGTTTCAGCACACACCACCAGTCAATCGAGTTTTGGAAGAGGTATTCTTTTGCTGCATAACTTCTCTTTTTTATTTCTTGCCAAGTTTCGTCCTGATCTGTTGGAGACCAACTCACTCGATCTGTTAATTTTAAATCTTTAGCCGGAAGAAGATATGGAGAAAAGACCAAAACCTCGCATTTGGAGCGGAACTGCAACTTATGAATCAGATAGTGACGACGATGATAAACCTCTTCATGATTTCTCAGGTCTTGGTGGCCAAACTATGGACAGGTAATAAAAGCTTCCTCTTACTCCAATCTACCAAACTCTGGTGGCTTGTATCCTCATTGTCTAACTTGTTCAGTACATTCAGGGACTCCACCGGTGATGATGAAATGGAAGACGATAACCCAGAGGTGAATCCCCCATCGTCTTAAACTTTGCTTGAGGTTGTGTCTTTATTTTTTGCATATGATACTGTCAGCAGTTTTTAAGACACAAATTAGGGAATGATTCTTTGATGTTTTTTCTGGTACCCCTTCTAGTTCTGTAAAAACATTGCATTGATAGAACAGTGACAAAGATTGGACAAATGAGTCCGGAGTTAGAAAACAAAGATTTGAAAAATGCAAAGAAACTTATGTTTTCTTTTTCTTCTTGGCGTCAAACTAATTTCGTTCCAATGCATTTTTATTACCATTCAACCAAAAGCAGAAATTCGTGTTGAACTTTTTGACTCTTTCCGTTTTTACTTGCTGTTTTACCAATTAATACCGAAGTTAAACAAACAACAAAAAAGCCACAAATTTTAGAATCTTCAAAGTTTGAATCTTGTCATCCACATTCATTAAGAACAGCCATGGCCAAGGAGCTTGTATCTTTCCAATTTCTCCAACCACCACTTCACATTTCTCGGCAATTCCGTGGCCTCTCTCATCCTCCTTCAACCCTAAATCTCCGCCGTAAACCTCCGGAAGACCCAATCTTTATCCGCACCAGAACATCGCAAAACGACGATGGAATCCCGGCCAACGACGTCAAAACCATCGCCAAGTTCAAATCTCGCCATAATTATATCAGAGTCATTGAAGTTTCCCGAAAGACCAATCATCCACTCGCCGGTTCTCGCCTCCTCCTCCTCGACAATCCCGGTAACATCCACAGCATCTCTTTCCTTCTCAAAACCCTAACCGACAGTTACTTCGACGTTTTCGCTACTCTGCCTCCGATTATACCTCCAGGACCCATCGGCATTCTCGGCTTCGGAGCCGGTTCAACAGCCCAATTGATTCTCGAGCTTTACCCTCCTGAAATCACCCTCCATGGATGGGAATTAGACCCTTGTGTAATTGACGTTGGTAGAGAGTTCTTTGGCCTCTCTAAGCTCGAAAGGAACCATAAAGATAGGATTTTCATCAACATTGGGGATGCTTTGGACGCTAATGTCAAAACCGGGTTTTCGGGTATTTTGGTGGATCTGTTTAGTAAAGGGAGTGTGATCAAAGAGCTCCAAGATCCTCAAGTGTGGGAGAATTTGAAAAGCAGGTTGAAGAAGAGAGGAAGAATTATGGTGAATGTTGGCGGAATATGTGTGGAAGCTGAGGATACAGAGAGAGATGGAGGTTTGATTATGGAGGAAACATTGAAAGCAATGAGCCTGGTTTTTGGAGATAAGCTCTTTGTTCTTACGCTTGGTAATGGAAACGATAGCTCGTTGGCTCTCACTGGCGATTTACCGGATCTTGATGCGTGGAAGAAGAAATTACCGCGAAGCGAACTGAAAAGCTATGTTGATATGTGGAGACCTTATACAGTTCAACTTGAAATTTAAGCCTTAATGATATGGTTAATATAGGTTTGTGTAGATGCTGCTATGTGTTTTGGAATCTCATTTTCGTGATGACAAGCTATGAAACTTAGTTTAGCTTATACACAAAACTTGTTCTGTTCAATTTGTTTACTTCTTTCATGGCTTCAATCTAGTGATTTATCATGCAGTTAAATATGATTTGTAGTATTTTTATTTTTTTTGATAAAAATTTGTGGTATTTTTTTAAGCTAATTTTTTGACAGATCTTTGTAATATCGCTCTGTTTTATCCAAATTGAAAATTGGGTTTTTCTCATTTCTTTGGCGGTTCTGCGGTTTGTACAACAAGGCCAAGATCTAGATAGTGTATTGGCTAAAGCAATTCAAGCTTATCACAAGGTAAAACCACTGCAATGAGACTATTTTATTCAACATCCTCCACATTATTTCTTTCTTTTCCATATCATCTTTTTTCTCTTCCACCTCAAAATTCAACACTCATTCAATTTTCATACTCTACAATAGTTTTATTTAATAAAATTCAACACCATACTATACTAATTTTATTTTATATTTTTTATATTTGTATTTTATTTTATGGTTATTTATAAATAATTATAAATAATAAAAATTTAAAATAGAAAGAGTCATTTTAAAACAAAAACAATACGAAAACTTAACATACAAATACGATACAATTAATAAAACATGCATAATTTAGTAAGCACATAATTCTACTAATAAAACACATAATTTAATAAGCAAACAATAAAACTAATAAAACACACAGACTTAGAGTATCTCCAAAGGACTCTCTATAACTTCAATTTTGAAGTTTTGCATCCTCCAAAGGAAACTCTAAAACTTCAAATTTTGAAGTTTTGCATAGTGACTCAAAACATCAAATTTAAAGTTTCTTGTTTTTATTTACATTTTAGTCCTTATAATTTTATGTCTTAAGAAATAATTTAATTAACTTTGATGTTTTTCCTAAAATTTGAATAAATGAAAATGGCCGATTTCAGTAATTTTTAGCTCGTAATCTCTAAATAAAAAATAAAGAGACACATTTAGCACTTCGAAATGGATTAATTGATCATATATGAGGGCATTATGGAAATATTTTTGTTGAGTGACGTGATATTTATTGTAATTTCTAATTATTATTATGTAATTTTATTTTTAATGTAATATTTATTAATTAATGGTGTTTGTAACATTAATATGTATGTTTTCAAGTTAATTATAAAATTTTATGGTTTTAATAAATTTGTGATCAATAATAAGGACTATAATGCAAATAAATAAAATTTTGAAGTTTTGTTTTGAAGTTTGTGATTGGAGACAAAACCAAAAACTTCAAATATGAAGTATACCTTTGGAGGAAAAACCAAAAACTTCAAATTTGAAGTATGAGAAACTTCAAAAATGAAATTCCCCTTCAGAAATGTCCTTAATAAGGGTTATTATTATTATCCATTTCTCTTTAAAGATTGATAGTAAAAATATAGTATAAAATTTTTTTTTTGTGTATCCGAATTGAATGAAAGTGGTATCTAATTATAGAGAATGAAAAATGATGAATTTTGGTATAAAATATTTAAAATTAAGTTAAATATTTTTAACATAATTGGTCTCAAATAATTGAGGTGGAAAAAAATTATACAATATCAACAACGAATAAGAAAATGACACGTGTCTTATCAATATATAACTAAAAATAAACAAAAATCAACCAATCAGCACATGACATGTGGCGTCGTGAGACCATCTTGTTTACAATTGATTTCTTTTAGTTGAACCCCGTCATCATTCACAAACCATTGCACAATTTTCATATTTTTCAACCGTTGAAAAATGATTCAACACCCTATTGTTTAAACCATTGTAAGTAGTCTCACATTTTTTTTTTCCTTGTTTTGGTTTCAGTTAGTTGAAATCATTATTTAGCTAGTGACTGTTTCGAACATAGTTTTACCATTACGTCTCCATTAAAATTTGCTATAAAACATTTTTGTTTACATAATAAGTCTTGCAAAATGTAAACGCAAACGGAAAACTATAACAAAAGTAATACTTTGTTTGTATAATTTTTGGTCAGATGTTTTTTTTTTTCAACAAAAATTTTTGGTCAGATATTGATTAAAAGGACTTCCCAAGCTAAGGATGATCCATGTTTATTTGGCAATTCACTATAATTTTAGACGCACAAATTAAATTGTTTGCAAATTTTAGACGTACAAATTGAGTAATAAAATGGAAAGAGAATTGTTGGAGGTGGATTTCCGATCCTCCTCCTCGATCCACAATTAGTAAACTAGTCTAAAACCCGTTAAACATCTCATATTAATTATAAGGAAAAATGTCTGAGTTAACTTCTCGGTTAATATACCATCTCGTCAATAGGATAAAATGCCGAGATAATATTTCAATCATTTGGTTATCTCGTCAAATCAAAGGAACCTGACCGGCATGCCCTACAACGAGCAGAGAACAACAACCAAAAGCTAAGAGTTGGAGGTAGAACCTTTGTGCTAGATCTTACTCGAACAATTGGCGCTGTCTGTGGGGAAAACAAAGAACGATTTCTTTAGGCAGAAAGAAGTAAAGAGAAATCCCGGAAACCATGTCAGAGAACAACAATTGCAATCAGCCCTTCTGCAAGACAAGTCATCGACCTACCTCTAGAGCAACTCGACCAGTCTCACTACTCGGAGTTGCACCAGGTTCAAACATTAGGGAACCACCGAGAGGAATCTCGTAACACTATAAACCCCCCCCCCCC
>OVAX01000225.1:26978-51794 GCA_900406405.1 Lepidium africanum | reverse complement strand
AACACTAAAACCCCCCCCCCCCCAAGACCGCCAGCCGAACCGTCGACATTTGCAGTAATGATGCAGAAGTTACTGCGACAAATAGAAGTGGCCGAACAGAGAAGCAATGAGTGTCTCGATCGGATCAAGGCGAGAAGTGACTGCAAGAGATTAATAGTCAACTTATGCAGACAAACATACGTCCCGAGGAGGTACTCGCCAATGTGCAAAGAAACTTTTTCGGCAAAACGCCGAGTTCTCAGCTAACTAACGTTAGAGGGCAAGGCAACGCTCCGACACAGTAGCCAGTCCTAGCAATGTTAGATGCCACAACTGTCCTAGGAATGATGAACGAGATGTGTTCACAATTCCATCAGGAAACTAGGTCGGCATCTGAGATCAGGCGAGTTCTGGTCCAAGCCTGAAACTCGCCGTTTTCAAAAAGACTGAGAAGGATCTCCGTGAACCGTAGACCAAGACTCTGCTGCCCATTGTACAATGGAACAACAGATCCATTGGAATTTTTGAGTGCATTCAATGTTATGATGGGGGGTCCTAGTGCAGAAAATCCAACCAGAGATGCACTTGTGTGGTTCACAAAATTGTCGGCCGAGTCAATTGAGAACTTTAATTAGTTGGGCAAATTGTTCACAAAGCAATACACTATATTCGTCAACCAAGATACCTCAACACCAGAGTTACGCTCCTTGAGACAGGGATTGACAAGACTTTGAAATCGTATCTCAGTCGCTTTAGAAAGATCATGACAAAAGAAAAAGTGAGTGATGATATGACAATTCACACCACTTATGACAAAAGAAAAAGTGAGTTGAAGAAATACTTATCCACACCACCAATTGTGGCCAAGCTGCAGGAAAGCAAGCCACTTCACTTATACATCGCAGTCTCGGTATTAGTCGTAAGTAGCGTCTTGGTAAGAGAGGATCATAGAACTCAACATTCGATCTTCTATACCAGCAAGTCTCTTGATGGCTCAAAATCCCGATATCTCTCTATAGAGAAACTCGCCTTAGCAGTTGTTGTCTCGGCCAGAAAGTTGCGATCTTACTTTCAGTCTCACACAATTATCGTGTTTACTAACCACCCGCTGCGGATGATATTGCACATCCCAAATCATTCAGGCAGGCTGACGAAGTGGGCTATAAAGCTCAGTGAGTATGATATCGAGTACATGGGAATGACCAGTGTTAAATCCCAAGTGTTGGTAGACTTTTTGATCGAGCTGGCTCCCGAATTGTATTCAGTGGAGTCATAACAAACTTTACAGGTTTGGAAAATCTTCGTCGATGTATCAGCTTCACAACATGGATCTGGTGTCGGAATTCGATTAGAAACTCTAACTAGGAATGTTTTGGAGCAATCATTCCGACTAGTTTTCCCAGCATCAAACAACAAAGCAGAGTATGAAATGCTTATACCGGGATCCGACTAGCAAAAAGAATTAAAGCAACCCAGATTGAGTGGACGATTCGCAACTGGTTGTTGATCAAGTTAATGGTGGATATGACACAAAGAATCATCGAGTGGAAGCTTACTTGAAAGTCATCAAAGATCTAACAAGGGTTTGAAGTTTAACATCAACAAAATTCCCTGGGCGGAGAATACTTTGGTTGATACCTCAGCATCCTTAGCTTCAACAATTGACCCAGTCCAAAGGCAGATAATCCCAGTAGAAAGTATTGACAAACCAAGTATCCAATTGCCTAAGGGAGGTTTCACGATCGTCTCAGTATCATCTTAGTTGTATTCACGGTGACGAGATGAGGCGAGTAATGCGAGAAACTTACGAAGGAGCTGGAAGCAACCATTCAGCTGGACGATCCTTGGTGCAAAAGGTTCGGAGTATCGGGTTTTATTGGTCGATCATGATGCAAGACTGTGAAAAATATCCTGCGAAGTGTGAAATGTGCCAACTTCATGCTCCTTTGATTCATGCCCCAATCAAAGAGTTAAAATCTTCTGTAATGTATTATCCGTTCATGCGATTGGCAATGGACATAGTCGGACATTTGCCGGTACCTCGGCAAAAATGTTTCCTGCTCGTAACAACAGATTACTTTACTAAATGGGTTAACTCAGAAGCCTATTCTCAATTTTTTTTGGAGGAATATCAGTTGTCTCCATGGTTTACCATACGAGATCGTCACCATCAATGGTTCCCATTTTATCTCGGAAAAATTCGGAAACTTCTGTGAAAAATGGAACATACGAGTCATTAAGTCAACACCACGAAATCCGCAGGGAAACGGGAAAGCCATGGCTACAAAAAAGCAATTTTAAATAAATTGAAGAAGCATCTAGACGAAAAAAGAGATATTGGGTAGACGAGTTAGATGGAGTACGCTGGTCACATTGAACAACTCCGAGATGATAATAGGCTGAACTCCCTTCTCCTTATCTCACGGGATGGAGGCCTTAGCCCTGCCCCTGCCGAGGAGAGTGTGCGGACCTTGTGCAGAATGCAACTTCCTATGGATGAAAACTCGAATAAAAGCAATAGAGACTAATCTGGATGAGTTAAAAGAAACCCGAGATGATGCATTACTTCGAGTGCATAAGTACCAGCAACAGGTTACAAAATACTACAAAAAAAAGTGTGAGGCTGAAATTTTGCTGAAGGTGACCTCATACTCCGAAAAGCTACGCCATCTCAGTGTTGTTTGCATCACTCCTTGATGCCTTTTTACTGTTTTAATTATGTAATTAGAAATATGTTTTTTGGCTTGATCCCTTCGGAGTACGTATGTGCCATTTAGGTGCAGCTAAAACTTAATAAAATCCTTATAAGGATTCAAGCAAAGGATGTTGCTATCTCGGTAATACAAAAAAAAGAGGAGAATATTTCACAATGGCTGAGACCCTATTCTTATAAGTCGAGTCTTAAAATCTCGAGTGTTAAAACCTCGCACAATCTAAGTCGAGTCTTAAGCTGAGTCTTTAAATCCCGTTGAGTCTTAAATCGTGCTTGATTTAGTCAAGTTATGAAACCTTGCACAACCTAAGCCGAGTATTAAAATTTGGCAAGAGTCCAGAGTTCTCTTTCGATCAAAACTAAGTCTTAAATATAGAGATTTTAAGAGAATGAAAGAGATTGATTGGAAAGCGAGAATGAGAGAATGAAGAGTTTGGAGAGTTTTGTTGTTTTGGAACTGAGAGAGAGATTAGAAAGAAGAAGAGAATTCTCTTTCTTAGTTTGGAATCATTTACACTTGGTCCTATTTATACATAATATCTAATCTAGGGCTTTACATAAGAATACAAAACACATGTTAACAAAGACTAAAGAGGAAAGATTCTCAGGCACGCCATGGATCCCGAGGAGGTGAGAGTAACTTGTCATAAACAGCTCTCTCCTCTTATATACAGATGTGACTCTTTGTCTTTGACTAAGCAAGACAACCACGACTATAAGATCTAATTGATGGGGATTCTTTGTGTCACACATCAACGGCTCGGAGTGATTTCACTCAGATCACCATTCATTCGTACGGACAGTAAGCTTACGAATGCTTGCTTCTCACGTCTTTCTTGTTTAAAATTAAAATCTTTTCGAGACATAATTCTCGCAAAACTCGAGCCAAGTCTCAAACCGTTTTACTGATATCTAATTATTGTAATATTCGCACAACAAGCCGATACCTAGTTTCTCGTGAATCCTAAGTCAAAAATGTTTTGTCGTATAGCACGCCGAGACCTAGTTTCTCGCAAATCCTAAGTCAAAACTTTGTTTTCGTATAGTAAGCCGAGACCTAGTTTCTCGTAAGTTTTAAGTCAAAACTTTGTTTTTGTATAAAAGCCGAAACCTAATCTCTCACAAGTTTTAGCTTGGCAATAAATATCAAACCAAGCAAAATAGTTAAATTAACATTCATTCATTAATGAAACATGCAAAATAGCAAAATAGTTGAATTAACATTCATTCATTAAAAATCGAGATGTTTTTTACAAAGGTCCTAATAGGAAGGACCGACAATTACATAAAAAACAATAAAAGGTCCTAACATGTGAACGAGCAACAAAAAAAGAAAACAAAACATCTCGAAATCTACGTCTCGGTATTAATGTTTTTTTCCTCTGGTGCATCATCAATCTGCTTCGCCCCCTTGGCAACCTTTGAAAAAATAACATCATCATTTGAACCATTCCCTTTAGCTTCTTACTTATCTTCAAGCAAGCAAAGACTGAAAAGAGGTTTGAAAACGTGGGAACTCCTTCCATTCTAAGAATACCATAAAAACATTCCCTTTAGTAAGCCTCATGAAAACATACCTGACAGAATCGAGACCACCTTGTACTTCCCTCAGACTTTACATCTATCCCAAGAAAACTCCACAATCCAAATGAGCAATCCGAATGCACCACACCGACTTTCTAAAGTATTTAAGTGTGGTCTCATCAAGGAGATATCAATCAAATGACACATGGATTCTTCCTCAGCCTAAATACTATCTTCCCAATGGTTCCTTTCCTCTCATTTCCCTCACCTTGCAGCCGATTTTTCCCTACTTTTCTAGGTAATCATTTTATTATTTTTCTATCGGCTGCTTCCTTTGGTAACTCAAAGGATGTAAGCAAGAGTAACTTCATTGGAGTCCCCCTCGGTAAGCTAGCAATATTCAAGTAATCGGTACCATCATTGAAGTTAATCTCAGCCTATCAACATTACTTAAACACGAGCAGCGTCATTGGAGGACTTTTGCCCTTAGTTTACCACAGTGCACAACTTTGTTATATATTTACTTTAGATTAAGCATAAATGCTTGAAATGATTAAGAGAAAGGAATCATACTCACACAGATAAATCTTTCAGGACTGAAGAGAGAACCCGAGCCAATGTATACCAAGCCCCTTGACATGAAGATTAAGTCAGGTTAGGGGTGAAGTCGACATGAGATTCTTTGAATACCCAAAAGGATATGAGTAACGTTGAGAACTTGCACAATCTCTAGGTTTTCCAATAGTCATAGATTTTTGTCAAGCCTGAATCAATGGTTACTTAAGTTCCTGAAAATGTAGTTATTCCTCGAAATATCATAGTTCCCTACAACACTTTTGACTCGATAAAATTAAAGACTAAATCAAGAAAAATAACAAAAAGACTGAGCATTTGGATCGATCGATCTCTAAGTGGAACGATCGATCTCAAGTGCTCAGAGAGTTGGATGATCGATCCTTAATGATGAGGTCGATCTAAAGGTCGGGCGCATATGCATATTATCCTGTAGATCGATCGATCCTTCATGGTGAGGTCAATCGCCAAGTCGTTGGCTAATACATATTGTCAGTGGATCGATCGATCTACCGTGCCTTGGTCAATCGCCAGATCGTGCGTGGGTTCTATATTTCCCCTGGATCGATCGATCTTGAGGTAGATAGATCAATCTATCGATCTAAGCATCTCGACCAGATTTCTCTTACCTGAAACAAACGAAAACAAAAATAAGAAAAACATAAAGCGAAAAATGTAGAAAATGAAAAGTACCTTTTAGTGGGTTGCCTCCCACTGAGCGCTTGTTTATAGTTGTTAGCTTGACTTCAGTCTCACATGTTAATCATGAGAATCAAAAGGTTGAGCCAATGCACCTTTTGTCGTCCTCCTGTTTTCACAATAGACAATATACCAGAGAATAATGGTATTTGCCCATAATGGCAGAACCACATGTTCATCAAAACAAGTTACCACAATTGCAAGATGTTTCCTAAGATGTTCTTTGAAGTTCGAATTACTTGGATGATCAAATGCATTTGATGGAAAGATGAAGTCAATCTCAAGATAGGTCGAGTTTACTAATGAGTAACTTTATCTTGAGACTCACACGATAAATCCAAGCATTCATCAATGAGCAGGAGGTTGCTAGAGAATACCTTTTCAATGCAGGGCAATGAAATCTCCTAAAAATCATCAATTTCAAAGGTTGAATCACATGTACCTTCTAGTTGGCTCTTTGTCTGTTAATGCATAAAAACACTAGCAACCCAATCCTCATACTCCGATTCATTGCTAAACACCAACTTGGCAATCTTGTCGACTTCTCTGTCGTAGTCAATGATGGAGGTTACTTCAGCATACTGAGCAGTCTTGGTTTTTGTCTTCTCAATAAGTGTACACACTGCTTCATACTTACTGTTGATATTGTTGTATAGCCTATCAATTTTGGCATTGATCTCCAACGTAGCCTATTGTTTATTATGAAGAAGTTGCTGCACTATAGCCTTAATCTCATTCTGATCAGAAGATTATGCTTCACATCTTTCGCTCTAGAAATACTTGTAACGCGTCCATTCATCAATGTCTGCTCCATTGCATGACCAATCAATGTAAGGTTTCATGGTCAGTAACTTGCTTTCATGTTAGACACCTGGTTCAAAGAAGAAAGTAAAAATAAAAACGTTAATAAATAAAATCTTAGACTAAAGTTCAGTCTTAGATCAAAAGGCAGCAAAATTGGTCCCCGAAAATGGCGCCAAAATTGATACAAGGTTAATTTTACCAATTTAACCTCTCGTGCGTATCGTATCGATGTAGCACTTAAGGATCGAATCCACGAAGACCAATGGTTACACTATCAATCTTTAGACAAAACTTAAGCTAAGACAAATCAAATAATAATGGGAATGAAACAAAACAAAGCAAGTAACAATATGAAATTCAATAATAAAAGCATGAGGCACAGGGAATTCATCTGGAAACAGGAAAATCGAACCATGAAGCTATTCAGGGACAATTCAATAATGATCTCGACTCGACATAAAAGTTTAGCCAATCCACTGTCGTGGTATTGACTACTGTATCTAGCAACCTAGAAATTCTAACTATCGTTGGCACTAGAGATCTAAACACGCATTACCGATAAGGTCTGATGGTCCACAATTAATCTCAACATCAACTTTCGTGGGTAAGGATTAATTGCTCATCTAAAGAGGTTTTAACACCTAACAAGCTTTTGGAGAGTTAGACAATCTAAGATCATAGGCTAGTTAGTTACTCTAACCTAAGCATTAAGATTAGCTTTAGATGGAGAACACATTAACCAACAACCTATTTGTTCCTAATTCATCAATTCTCTAACAACCCTAGAAATCCCTAAACCTGATTGATAAACTACTCAGACATGAAAGAAAAGAAGCAAACAAAGAAGAATAATAAAAACATAATGATAAACTGAATTAAAATAGAAAAGGGTTCAGAAATCTTTTCCAATGATGTTGTGGAAGATGAGATCTTCTCCCCAAAAGATGGCTGAAAAGCTTCTTTAAAAAGTGGCTAGACCTAGTTTTAATAGGTCAAACTCGTTCTGGTATAAAATAAGTTAAACCGGACGAAAAATAGAAATTTCAGGGTTTTCTCACGAAATAGGGTCAGATCGATCAATCAAGGGTTGGTAGGTCGATGTCCAGATCGAGCGGCTCTTTACCAGGTTGACCCAGGAGCTAATCGGTCGATCCCGTCAGTTCTCGGCTATAATGACATATCTTTGGTAAAATCATCATATCTCCCTAACCGCTTGTCTGATTGCCCTCAAACCAAAAGTAGGCAACAACTCGGGCAACCATTAGATTTTGGAGTATGTATAGGACATGGCCCTATATTCAACTTCAGCGGAAGATCTTGAGACTGTTTTCTGTTTCTTTGTTTTCCAAGATATAGGAGAATCACCAAGAAAAACCGCATACCCCGTAAGAGAGCGACATGTTAGGGGCACGCGGACCAGTTAGTATCACAATGGGATGTGACATGCAAATTTGGCCGAGAAGTAAAGACGATACCTTGACTAAGTGTGCGTTTGAGAAAGCTAACCACACAGAAGGCATCATCCCAATGCTTTTGACGTGGCTTAGCTAAAAATTGAGCAAGACGATGGACAACGTAACTAAGATCTGGCCGTGTCACAGACAAGTAGACGAAACGACCAACAAGACATCTGTAGCTGGAGGGGTCAGAATAAAATTCACCTTCGTCTCGTTGTAACATATGGTTTTGCTCTATCGGTGTGTCGTAAGGACGAGAACCCGTCAGTCCACATTCAGTGATAATATCCAAAGCGTACTTACGTTGACAAACATAGATTCCTTCGTCATTCCGAGATATCTCTTAACCCAAGAATTATTTCAACACACCTAGATCCTTCATGCGAAAACATTGACTCAAATAAGCCTTGAACTTTGAGATGAGCTTAGAATCATTACCTCCAATAGCCAAATCATCCATATAGACAATCACATATAGACCAGAAGTACCACGAGTATATGAGAACAAGGAGTAGTCCTTTTTTTTTTGAACGAAGCCAAATTGAATCAAAGAATCAGAGAGCTTAGTAAACCAACAATGAGGTGCCTTTTTAAGACCATAGAGAGACTTCTTTAGGTGACACACCTTTGATTTGTCACTAGCGGAATACCCCAGAGGCAACTTCATATACACTTCCTCTTGGAGATCACCATGGAGAAAAGCATTGTGAACATTCATTTGATAAAGTTCCCACTTCTTGGCGGTATCGACCTTTAGAAAAACTCGAACCATAGTCATCTTAACAACCGGAGCAAACACTCGTCATAATCAGTCCCTTCTTCTTGTCTATTACCAAGAACAACCAAACGAGCCTTATATCTCTCTAGAGTACCATCGGAGTTCAATTTAAATTTAAACACCCACTTACTACCAATAGCACACTTTCCGTCGGGTAAATCAACAATCTCCCATGTGTCATTCAGTTCTAGAGCATCAATCTCCTCCTTAGAAGCATTACGCCAATGAGCATGCTTCATTGCATCTTTAAAAGACGTTGGCTCGGTGTGAGCATCAACTGCAGCTACAAACACTCGTTGTGTAGAAGATAAATGATCGAGAGAAACATAATTGGTTAAGGGATAAACACACTTACTGGACATATTGGAAGCAGGAGGAGTGTTGTCATGAGGGGGATTATCATCTATTTTTGCAGAGTATGTGACATAAGGATCAAGAAGAACCAATGGCTTCTTTGTTCGATGACCACGACCCAAAGTTTCAGCATCTTTGGAAAGAGGTAAAACCTGTTCTGGAGACCGAGGTGTAACAACATTACCATCATCATCATTAGCATCCAAAGGAGTTGTACCATCATCATCTTCATGTTCTCCATTATCATGTTTAACAGGTTCCATAGAAAGCATCAGAGTATCCACCTCCTCATCACCAAAAGACTGAGACTCACGAGAGTTCGCAGTGGTCCAAAAGGATAGATTTTTTCATAGAACTGCACATCCCACGAGGCAAAAACTTCTTACACCAACCAGCCCTTCTTACCAATAGGATAACCCAGAAACACACATCGAGAGCTACAAGCAGCAAACTTATCTCAAGGTTTTGGAGCCTGAGATGCATAGCATAAACACCTGAAGACCCTTATCTCATCATAAGATGGCGGACGAGAGAACACTAATTCATATGGTGTCTTTCCATCAAGCAATGGAGAAGGTGTTCGATTAATCAGATATGAGGCTGCATGAATACTTTCACCCCAAAAAGTCGTAGGGAGGTTAGCTTGAAAGAGTAATGTGTAGGCAACATTCAAGATATGTTGATGTTTTCTCTCAACACGACCATTCTGTTTTGGTGTATAAACACAAGAAGTGTGATGAGTAATTTCATTATCTGCAAAATAGGAACGTAATGGGAGAAACTCGGTTCCTTTGTCTGTTCGAACAACTTTGACTTTCTTTCTAAATTGACAGTCAATCCAAGCAATGAATCACTTGAGAACCAATTGGACAGCGGACTTATCACGACGCAGATGTGTCCATACTGCATAAGAATAGTCATTAACAATAGTTAAGAAATATGTGGAACTGCAAGTGGAACGAGTTTGATAAGGGCCCCAAATAGTACAATGAAGTAAACTAAATAATTCATCAGCTTTATTAAAACTATCAAAAAATGAGAGACGTGATTGCTTAGCTCTTGAGCATACATCACAACATCATCAAGCTTGCTAGTACTACTAGTAAAATAACCAAAATCGGACAACAAAGTAAGTACTTTGGACGAGGGATGTCCCATACATTTATGCCATAAATCTCTAGAATCAATCTTCGATATCTGACATGCATGAGGAACAACTGAACCCACAAGATAATAAAACCCGTCACATGCTTCCCCCGCTCCAATCAAAGTCCTCGAAGCTTGGTCCTAAATAAAACAAAACTGGCGAGTAAATACCACAACACTTGCAATATCACGAAGTAATTGAGCAATAGAAATAAGTATGATGTGAAGAGCTGGAGCGTAAAACACATCATGTAAAACCATTCGGCCTCCAAGAGACAAAGTTCCCTTTTTAGTTGACCAAGCAAGAACATCGTTTGGTAACTTTATAGGACAAGCATTAATATTTTGTAGATTAGTTAGAAGGGAGATATCGCCTATCATATGATGACTTGCACCGAAATCGATTATTAAATCAAATCGTCTATGTGTGCCATAAAGAATTAGTTTGTCGCTCTTACTAGTGAGTTTTATACTCGATGAAGCATTTTCGTTGTCTAAAAAACTAGCTAAATTACTCCATTGAGTAGCTGTAAGAGAGGGAATACCAGGAGGAACAACCACCATTGTTGTTGTGATGGCTTGATTTTCACTTGGAGTGTTCCTACTCTGTCCACAACCACGCGAAGAACCATAACTGCGGCCATACAAAGATCCTCCAGAAGCATTATGATCTCCCCACCATTCGGGATATCCCACGATCTTAAAGCATTGGCTTTTCTCATGTCATGTGCGGCCACAATGAGTACATACAATAGATTGTTTGGAGACTTCAAGAGTGGAAGCAGACAAGCCAATTTCCATTCATTACTTCATCCATTTTTGTTATGTTGTGATGTCGTTGTTCTTGTACCACTTGTGAGTAAACTTTTCCTAGGGTAAGATCCGAGAGACGAGCAAGGAGATTCGACCTTGTTATGCCATAACGAGTACCATCAAGTCCCATTAGAAATTGGTGAACACGAATTGTCTCTTGTTTCTTGTGATATTTGGTCAGAGAGGAGCAACTCGATTTCTTACAACAGCATGAAAAACCCTTTTCAAGATCAGCCAAATCATCCCACAAAGCTCGCAAAGTACCATAATATTGTTCCACAGTTTGGATATCCTCTTTACACTTGCGTATATCATCCCTAAGCTGATGCTCACGTGTATAATCTCCAACAGAAAAACACATATGTATGTTCTCCCACATCACCGAGACATCATCAACTATTGATATGCAGGAACGAAGCTTCTCCTCTATGCTCGTGAGGATCCATCCAATCATCAGAGAGTTAACCATATCACATCTCTCTGCATCATCTGTTCTTTCATTTGGTCGTTTTAGGGTTCCATTAATAAACCCTAGCTTTCATTTTGTTCGAAGTGCATTGATCATGAGCTTAGACCACCTTTCGAAGTTAGATCTATTATGCAGGATCGAGGTGAGTACATGTCCGATATGTTCTCCGGTTTGTATTGTGTATAGCGACATCAAAGCTAGCTCCTTGATCTCTGGAGTGGCGGTCATGGTTATCTTCTTAATTTTTGATTAGGGTTTTAGTTTTTTTTTTTTTTAGAGCAAAGTTTTAAGTCAGGCCAAAGGGAGGCTCTGATACCATGTCAAGAATTTGCTCTGAATTCCCTAATTGTATATCATTAGAATCAATTACAATATATAGAAGTTTACGACTTAACCAACAAGTAAGTATCTAAAACAAATCATAATGAGAATAGATGGGCCACGGCCCAATACCTATGACCTGAAAAGACTCTAAAACAGAATAAAAGACTCTAAAACACATACTTTGACTTAATAAAACCATAGAAAACAAGAGTTAAAAACTGATAAAAACAACATATATCACTCATCAAATCCTGCAGATGGAAGGGTAACAAGTTCAAAATCTCGTATACTAACCATAGGACGTTTATCAGTCCCAACTGCAGTGATCTTGTTGGGATCAATATAGTTAGCCTGAGACACTATAATCCCTTTTAGAGTTAATGCTGCTTCGGCCAAACTTGAAGATTCAATGACTTCAAAAATCGGGACAACTAAGTCATTAGGAAGCAATGCCGTGACAATCTTCTTTTTAACAACATCATTGGTTTCTCCCAACTCTCTAGCCACATAGTCGATAAGCACCAAAGGAATGTCAATTTTCCGCCTCAATAGTGCCGCAAGGATGTTGCTAGATCTGAGATATTGAGCATACTTAAGGAGGCCAGACAGATTGGTATCGAGGTCGCTGAACCGAGCAGTGATTCTCCCAAAATGGTCGGATAGTTGACCTGATAATTCTTGAAAAGCTTTTAACTTTTCCAAAATAATAGCATCATGCAAACGAGAAACAAAATTACCTTTGATCTCGTCCATATTGGTGTAGAGTGACGAGACACTGGTATTAGCCTTCTCGACTGCTTTAAAGGTGATACGCCGATCCTCCTCGACACATGAAGTCGGTACTAACAGTCTCAAAAGTCATGATAGGGGCCGTCTAGTTGTACTTATAATCAAAGATAAAATCTCCAATAGCTTTTTCTATTTTGGCCAAGGGCATCTCGGAGGAGGAATCCTCCAAACCTTTGCATTTTGAATCCCCCTTCTTCGCGATGGCGAGAGCATCAAGACGACGTGACATCATTGAAAAACGACTAATCATCTCATCTCCTTAATGCTTAGCAAACGATACTTCGCAGTTTAACTTGATTATTTGGGAGGCGTAGTCTTCTTGATCTTGGATTTCTTCTTCAATTCTGAGGCCTTAGCCGAGGCACAAGCATCCTCAAAAGTTTTTGTTTTCAGTTTCTTTGGGTTTTTTGCCTACTTCTTTGTTGGAAGGGAACCCTTAGAACCTTTAGCGCCTTCTCCTCAAGGTATATAGCCTTGACAGGAACAAGATTTCGATCACTGAGGCCAACCACTAACTTGGTCTTGGAAGTATTAACATTCTTGAGACAAGTCATCTCTTCAGGATTGATTGGCTGAGGACATGTCATTTAGCTGGAAATCTACCAGTCTCAGTAGAATGAGAAAGCCTTTTGTCAAGAATGGCGTCAAGGCCACTCATAATGTCATGCATGGAGAAGTCATCAACACCTATTTTGCCCTTTGACTGCTTAATATATCCTGCAAAAGGATTTTCATAATCCTTGCTCGGCAAAAATTTATCAAATAATAATGATAAAACAGAAATTAACCTAGATACCCCGAGATGTTATTTGCAAGAGAAGACTGGCTGGAAAATTCTTCCAACTAATCCTCGGAACTCTTAGAATTTTGTCTACATTAGCTTGGTAGTGAGGAAAATTAGACCTTGAAGTCGGATGACCCAATGCAATAAGTATTCTTCAATAATTAAGTATAACCTTAAAAGACAAGATTCTATTCGGTCACTGGTGAGTACTGTAAGCCTTTGGTCTGCCATTTCCGATGATCTCATCTTGTCGATCTGGTGTATTGTTCCTACCATGTCGCCTCTTATTTGGTTAGGCTCTTAGTCTGGTTTAGTTTCTTGTTTTATCTGGGTTTTGAACTAGTTAGATCTGAGATAGGATCTAAATACCTGTTTCCATGTTCGGGTAAGTCTGCTTTTATGGTTCGATCGAGAGTTGTGCTCTTTGGGTTCGGCTCTTCCGTGTAGAGGGTAGGTTGGCTCCTTGTCAGTACTTTCAAGACTTGTTCAAGGTTTTCTTTGTTGCAAAATGTTTTTGATGCGTCAAATGGTTGGCAGTATATCAGTTCGACTTCGTCACTTTCGGGAGATGTGAGATTAATTTTCTCTGGTGTAGTTCCATGTTCTTCATTCTTGAGGTACACTTATTCTCCATAGGAGGATTCGTCATGAGCTCGAGCATTGTGTTGCTTAGCGGTCTTTTAGGATTTCAATTTCATGGTAGTATGTTTTTGGGTTTTTGATGTTAGGTTTCTAGCTAGGTCTTTCTCGTGGTTTAGTTTCTTTTTTTTTAAAATGTTTCTCTCGGTTGGGCTATGACTCCGAGGATATTTCCATTTTCCGTCGGCTATGTATTCCACCTTGTATTTCTCCTTGGTTATTTTTCTATGAAATCATTCAAATGATAAAAAAAACCCTTAAAAGATAAGATAGAGCAGATACAACGAAAATGCCGAGACGCCTAAAAATCTACTAGCATGCTTTACTCAAGCAATTTATCCAAGTTGTCACCAGCAAAATGTCTTTCATCACGATGAGCAAAGAAGTAATGATGCTTCCAACTTGTAACTTTTGACGAGACAACGTCAAGAAAGTGAAGGCCTTGTTTAGCCTTGACATAGAAAGTCTCATTAAGGGGAGTCTTTGTGACGAATTGGGTCATATCTTCAAAGAGTCGAGTTGAGATGTCAACGTTAGACTCACTTCCGATGATCAAAGAACCAAGAATATTCATTATACCCGAGGATCCGTATTGAGTCATTGCAATATGTCGGGTAGAACAGTAGTCGGGCAAAAGTTAGGGAATTAGCCACATTCGAGCTTCCGTGAACCATCAATGATCAATAGACACGAAACTATCTGGAGGAGTCCATGGTCTATCGTGCGGTTTCGGGATATGAATTTCAACATTCTTCAAAGTTGGGCACATCTCAAAACCCTTGGCCAGTTTTGTTTGTGTGATCAAAGTTGGATGGATGTCAAGAGTTTTGTGCCGTCTTTGTACACCAAAGTCTCCTATCCGAGACCTTTGTCACTGATAAAATTTGAGAAGAGGCTCTCGATTGATCGACTCTAGTTGTTACCTCAGAGTCTCGGCCTGCATCTTCTGAAGTATTCACCTCGTCATCAAGATCTCTAGCCGAGACCACTTCTTTCTCACTTCTGACATCATCAATATATCTTGAAGTAGTTGGCGTAGGAGCTTCGGAACTTGATCTAGAGTTCGATGTAGATCTAAATCTTTTCATCTCAAAAGATAATTGAGCGGTGGAGAAAAATAAAACCTACGGCGCCTAGACAAAATAGAAAAGTAAAAGGAGAGAGAGGAGAGAGAGAAGCTACCTTTGCAGAAATTTGGAAATTGAGCGAAAGTAAATAATGAAGGTCTGAGCACAGTATTTATAGAAAATTACTAGAAGCTGAATCGTCAAAAGCAATTCACCACGAGACTAGAGCCAATCAGCAATCGACACGTGGACTGGATATTCTAGAAGCAGGTCATTTTCTCGACTCTGAAATTACGAGACAATTTTTCGAGTATGGGGGAGGAGGACAATTGTAGGAGGTGGATCTCTGATCCTCATCCTCAGTCCACAATCAATAAACTGGTCTAAAATGCATTAAGCATCTCATCATAATCACAAGGAAAAATGTTCAATTTAATGTCTCGGTCAATATACCATCTCGTCAATAGGGTAAGATGCTGAGATAATGTTTTTGTCATTTGGTCATCTCACTAATTCGTCCTTTCTCAAATCAAAGGAATATGACCGACACACCCTTCAGAGAGTAGAAGTAAAAATATTTCATATTAGAAACGAAATAGTTTTGAAAATCCTGCAAAGATCTTCGTGATAACATCGTGTCTAAACGGAAAATGTAATATTTCATATTAAACTCATTGTAACTGCCTCTATGCATTATAAATAGAGGAAGGGATCACCACAAAGAGATCTTATTTTCATAATTTGCACATAAGCAATACAACAACTCAGGACTTTAGTTTTCTGAATCACTCTCTTTGCAACCTTAATTGACAGTGTCATTACTCATCTTCTCTCTTGAATTTAAGAGTCGGAGATAGAGCCTTTGTACTAGATCCTACTCGAACAAGAATGAACTTAAAAAAATTATGATTTTCGAAATCTCATCTACATAGGATGAAATACACGGGTCAAACATTCGAGACTAATACCATATTCACTAATTCAGAACTATTTGTCGTGAATTTTACGTACCTTCATCTTCATCTTCTTTTGCGAGTACAAACACTTCATGACCAAAGTAAAACCTCTACCCATGATGACAAATTTCTACAAATATCTCAAACAACTTGCCTTAATTAGATGTACCTTCCAGTAGATTATATAGTTTGCATATGTAAGATATACATAGTTTCATAAAAAAAGATATAGACTATAGCCCGAATCGTCATTACTCATATACTGATAAAATTAATATAATTACATCAATATAGTCATATTTAATTAAACGCATGCTCCTTGCTTACCTTAGGCTTTTGCGCATAGGATTCAAATACCAATTAGTCGTTTAGTTGAAAAGTATCATTAGAGTTCATAAACACCATACATAGGTTTATTTTCTTATCATATTTTCATCATTTAAAAATTATATAGGAGTTAGAATATATAGACTTAAGTCATGAAAGTATAATGATCAAATCACTACATTCCCAAGCCTATCTGATCTGTATTTCTTATAATATTTGATAGGCCCCTATTGGGAATATTTACACTATTCCTTTTTTATTTATTTAGTCAATAAACATTATGTCGGGTTTGTACATATATGGTTACTCATCGTGTTCAAAATTTTCAATAAATAATAAACAAATTTTGTTGCATATTTTTACCACAGAAGTTAAATATCTATCGTATATAATTCGATGATACTCCTTATGTAAATAGTTTGTTTAGCTTATGCTAACAGCCATTTAACTGACAGATACTTATATATAAACAGGATTACACATTTAGATTAAGGTTAATGAGAAGATATAATTTGATTGCTCTTCTTCTTAATAATATAATTGTTAATACATTTTCAATTGAATAAACTATATATCTACTTTCCTTTTTAAACCTCTCAATCAAAAAAAATGTATGTTAAATGAAATTTAAAAGTTTCTTTTCTAGGAAATTAGTTTGACAAAATATTGTTAAAGATAAATTGAACTATTCAACTATATATGTGAGACGAATCCACAACCAATTGAAAATTTACAGTTAAAAAAATTCGCCCACTATGTCAGACCGATATACTATCGATAAATTGTGAAATAAATTGAATAGTCAATTAAATAAGTTACACTTAGAGGGTGTATTGAAGTGAGTATTTGGAGTAATTTAATTTTAAATAAAATTTAAAATGATTTTGAGATTTTAGGTGAGTTTAAAGTAATTGTTATGATTTGGAGCTAAAATCCCACTTAAAACCATGAGATATAGTTCTTTATATTTATAACTAACAAAATCTTCTAAACTCCTCCAAAGTTCTCTATAGATATTCAAAACATTTCTAACTAGTAAAATTTATAGGATTTTTTAATAAATCACAAATTCAATTACATTATATTTTAAGAGACATTTACAAATCTTATGTTCATTAACACTGGATTTTATAACTCAGTTGCATTAGAAAGATAAGAAAGAATAAAAACGAGATGGCGGCGAAGACTCATGCGATTAGGGTTTCTCCGAAAGATGCACAAGACGTTGCATTGTCTGACGTTGAAGATCATGATCGTCCGCCGGATGCGTCTTCTGTATTGGCGGCAGAGCTCTTGTCTACTGATGTGATCTCCTCTTCGAATTTGGTGACTGATTTGAGAGTTCGAATTCCCGTTAGAGCGGCTCCTAATTTGGATCTGGGGAAAGGTGTGGTGGATTCAACCATGATTGATGAGGGTGAAAGAGGTGGTCCACTCTTGTCACATCCAACATGGTCCATACTGTTGGCTTCTCCTGTTGATATGAATTCTAATGTGTTTTCGGGGATCTCTGCTGGTGCGATTGGTGGTGGTGTCAAGGGTTTTTTGAATGAGGCTGAGAATGGTATGGCCGTGGAGAAGAGTGTTGCAGATTCAACCATGATTGACGCGGGTGAACGGGACATGCCACTCATTTCACATCCAACATGGGCTGCAACTGTGTCGAATTCGGGTTTAGGACACTACTCTTTTTCACCTAATCGAATCTCTGATGGTTTTGTTAAAGATCGAGTTTGTACCGAATATCCAAATGGTGTAAACGAGGAAGCTCGTATTGTTGTTGAAGATGAGGTGATGCAAACTATGAATGCACTTTGGGATAAGTGTATGTATGTGAAAGTACTTGGTAGGAGCATTAACATTGGTGCGATGACACGAAAGCTACATGAAGTGTGGAAACCTTTGGGTTCTTTATCGGTTATTGATCTTCCACGTAACTTCTTCTTGGTTCGTTTTGCGGCAGATAGTGATTACATGAATGTGCTTACGGGTGGTCCATGGAGGATGTTTGGAAGCTATCTTCTCACCCAAGCTTGGACGGCCTCTTTTAATCCATGGTATAGTGAAATTCACACGACACCGGTGTGAATTCGTATTGAACAACTTCCAGGGAATCTTTACCATAATATCATTCTGGCAGAGATTGTAAAAGTGTTAGCAGGCCTGTTTGTGTAGATGAGTCTACATTAAATTTCACAAGAGGTCGCTTTGCTTGGGTTTGTGTTGAAGTGGACTTATCTCGTCCGTTGAAACGGTCAGTTTTAGTTAATAATGACTGTTACTACATCTCGTATGAAAGTCTTTTGAATATTTGTGAACGTTGTGGAATTTATGGTCATGCTTTGCAAATTTGCCCTCTCACTGTAGCAGAGAAGAAGGATGTAGTGGAGCCAACTCTCTCTTCATTGAAAGTAGATACGCAAGTTCCAAGTGATGGTTTTACACCTGTCCGTCGACGAGGCAAGATACTGGCTGCTCGAACAAAAGTTTTAAAGAAAACTCTAGTTGTTATGAGTTCGTCTTAACCATGTTTAGCTTTAGAAAAATCTCGTATTCAATCTCAAGATCAAAATCGTATTTTGATGGTTCAGGAGAAGAAAACAAACACTAAGAGTGATTTGGGAGAACCTTCAGGTTTGGTTAGGAGTGGATCTTCGAAAACTTCAAAGTCTGGTCATGTTTTAGTAGATGTCTCTAATACGATTTCATCGAATGTGGCCTCTTCATCTAATTGCTTCGCTTCCTTGAGTGAGGAAGGACTTGTTTCGAAGATAGAGTTGGTTAAGATCTCTAATCTCGATAATAAGGAGTATATATTGAGTATGCATATCGTGGAGAAGAAAAATGGTGAAGATGAGGTTGAACGTTCTGAACCGATGATGACAGAGGTAGTAGCAAAGGTTCAAAAAGACGTTAGCGTTGGAAAAACCTCTACTAAGACTGAGAAGAGAGAAAAGACTGCACTTGGTATGAAATCTGGAGTTGGTACTGGCCCAAAGAAGAAGACTTTTAAGCAAAGTAGACCTACTCGTGGGTTTGTTTTCGGTGATGGAGTTCTGAAAACCGGTAAATTGGCTATTGGGAAGCGTTCACGATTGGCAGAGGAAGTGATTAGTCATGCTAGTATTCCTACATTTTCGTATCCTCCACAAATTCCATTAGCAAGTTCAGAGCAAGTGGCACCTAATCTTGTTATGAATCTACAACCTTTTGAGGTTACCTCTCGTCATGATGGGGTTATAGATCCTGCATCTGATAACATAGTTAACGAGTATCCTCACATGAACTCTGCTGCAACAAAGCGAGATGTTGAGAGGCGGGCTTGATACTACGCCCTAATAGTTCCCTTTTTGCTATATGCTTTCCTTATGAAAATTGTTTATTTTGGAATTGCCGGGGGGCCAATAAACCCGACTTTCATCGTTCCATTAGATATTTGCTTAAATGTTTTCCAATGGATGTGTTGGCTGTATTTGAGACACATGTTGGTGGGGTGAATGATGATCGGATTTGCCAAGGTCGAGGTTTTCGTAACTCACATCGGGTGGATGCTATAGGTCAGTGTGGTGGTATTTGGCTATTTTGGAGATATGGTTTAGGTACTGTCTCGGTTATAGAAATGACGAAAGAGTTTATTCACGTTTCTATTGTCGATAGTGAAGAGATTATTCACCTTGTTGTGGTTTATGCTATACAATCTATAAGTATGAGAAGTGATCTTTGGGACAAGCTTCGGGATGTAATCTTAAATGTCACGGATCAATTGTTTGTGGGTGGAGATTTCAATTCTATTGAAGAACAAAGTGGAGGTAATGGACGCTTATCGGGTGATTCTATAGAGTTTGGGCGCTGGATAAATGAGTCACTTCTTATTGACATGGGTTACAAGGGTAATCGGTTTACTTGGCGTAGGGGAATTCCGAAGCTACTTGTATAGCCAAAAGATTAGATCGTGTGTTGTGTTCAGATCCTGCGAGATTACAATGGCAAGATGCGTCTGTTACGCACTTACCTTTTTTATCATTTGACCATCCCCCTTTATATATGTAGCTGTGTCCGCTTGTCACAAGGGATCCACGTAGGAGACCATTTAGATTTGAGGCTGCATGGTTAACGCATTCGGGGTTTCAAGAACTTATGCGTAACTCTTGAGCCCATTCTATTTCAACTTCGAAGGCTCTTTTAAACCTCCAACAAAAATTGAAATGTTGGAACAGAGAGGTATTTGGTGACTTACAAAAATGAAAGGAGAGGGTTCTTGCCAACAATCGAGTGGTACAAGAGTCCCTTGATGTTTATGTTATGGATTTCTTACTTGAGAGAGAAGCAAAACTTCTTAAAGACTTTGAAGAGATCCTGGAACAGGATGAGATTGTTTGGTTTTAGAAATCCCGAGAGAAGTGGATCGCTTTTGGAGATAGAAATACGTCTTATTTTCATACGTCTACGATTATTCGAAGACGGAGGAATCGGATAGAAATGTTAAAGAATGTGGATGGTTTGTAGATTTTGGATAGCTCGGCTTTAGAGTATTTAGCGATTTAGTTCTATAAGAAGCTTTATTCATTAGATGATGTTGCAGGTGTGTATACTCAATTACCTCTTGATGGTTTTCCTATGTTATTGCAAGAGGATTTGGATATGCTCGCTAAACCTTTTTCAGTTCTGAAAATTGAGAAAGCTATGCATAGTATGGGAAAGTATAAAGCACCGGGTCCATACGGATTTCAACCTGTCTTTTATCAACAATGTTGGAGTGTTGTGGGTGCTTCTGTATCTTGTTTTGTACTCGAGTTCTTCAGATCTAGGAGACTACCGAGTGGTTCAAATGATGTGTTGGTGGTTTCTCAAGGTTGATAAACCTGAAATGATAAATTAGTTTCGGCCTATTGGGTTATGTAATGAACTGTTTAAAATGATTACTAAAGCCATGGGATTACGCCTCAAGGTAGTAATGCCTAAGCTTATTGGACCTGCTCAAGCTTGCTTTATCCTGGGAAGGTTAATTATAGATAATGTGGTGGTGGTACAGGATGTTGTACATTCCATGCTCCGTAAATCAGGAAGAAAGGGTTGGATGCTTCTTAAAATTGATCTCTAAAAAGCATATGATCGAATCCGTTGGGATTTTCTTGATGATACGCTCCGTGTGTTAAATCTAACAGAAGGGTGGTGAACTTGGATTATGCAATCGGTGAGTAACCCAAAAATGCGAATTCTATGGAATGGAGAGATGACTGAGGCTTTTGCCTTATCCAGAGGTTTGCGATAGGGTGACCCTCTCTCCCCGTATCTCTTTGTCTTGTGCATAGAACGACATTGTCATCTTATTGAGAGATCGGTGGAGAATAAAGAGTGGAAACCGATATGTCTTTCTTGTGGAGGTCCTAAGCTCTCTCATATATGTTTTGCTGATGATCTAATTTTGTTTGCTGAGGCTTCAGTGGATCAAATTCATGTTATACGTGGAATTTTAGAACCTTTTGTGGAGCGTCTGGACAGAAAGTCAGTTTGGAAAAATCAAAAGTTTATTTTTCTAAAAATGTTTCTCGAGACCTAGAAGCAGCAATAAGTGCAGTGAGTGGAATCTCCTCTATGAGGGATTTGGGAAAATATTTAGGATTTTCGGTTCTTCAGAAACGTATAAATAAGGAGACTTTTGGCACAGTTCTTGAGCGTGTATCTTTTAAGCTTGCTGGTTGGAAAAGCCATACTTTGAGTCTTGTTGGTCGATTAACACTTACCAAATCAGTGATGTCATCAATTCCAACTCATATCATGAGTACGATCAAGCTCCCATCTTCGACATTAAATGCTTTAGATCGTATTTCACGGTCTTTTCTTTGGGGAGATACGGAGGACAAACGACGAATACATTTGCTTAGTTGGAACCATGTTTGTAGACCTAAATGGGATGGAGGTTTGGGGATTCGTACATCCATGGATATGAATCATGCGTTGCTTGCGAAGTTAAGATGGAGATTACTACAAAATGATGGGAGCTTGTGGTCACAAATTTTACGATCCAAATACAAGTTCCAATCAGTACATGACCCTTTATGGTCATCAAGACTAGTAGCTACATCTTCAACTTTCCGAATTATTGTGCTTGGAGTTAAAGAGGTAGTGTTGCCAGGGATCAAATGGGTTGTTTGTAATGGTCAAAGTGTTTCTTTTTGGGATGATAAATGGCTTCTCAATATACCATTACGTGAAGAGGCTATCACAGCGCTAGAAGCAGGGAGTGAGTCGCTTCGGTTTGTGATCTATGGACTTCGGGTGTCGGATGGCGACGAGATATTCTTTGTGACCTTCTTCCGAAAATCATCTTTTTGAAACTAGGTGTGTATGTTGTGGATGATGTTACAGGTGCTTGTGACCACTTATCTTGGAGTCACTCAAGTGATGGTGTCCTCACTATTCGATCGGCTTATGGAGCTCTCACACGTGAGAATGATGCACGGCCTTATATGGGGTGTTTTTTTCACTTAGTTTGGTGTTTACAGATTCCTGAACGCATTAGATTGTTTTTATGGCTTGGAGTTAATTAAGTGTTACTTACTGATTTGGAAAGGCAACGAAGACACTTAAGCTCATCTAGTACATGTCAGGTTTGTCGGGGAGATGAGGAATCTATTATACATGTCCTTCGAGATTGTCCGGCTATGGAGGGGATTTGCCGAAGAATTATTCCTCCAAGTAAGCGATCTACTTTCTTCTTGATGTCGATATTGGAATGGATATATCATAATATTGGAGATGAGAGAGTAAACGACGGTTGTCCTTGGTCGTTAAGGTTCACGGTAGCTGTGTGGTGGAGCTGGAAGTGGCGATGTATGAATATTTTTAGGACCCAGGGAAAATATCGTGATCATACCAAATTTTTGTGTGATAAGTCTTTAGAAATTCATCTTGTGAATTTGAAGGAGGCGGATACATTATCCCGAGTTCCTCGTGTCGAGAGACCCGATGACAATTCCCTGCTACTGCCTGGGTTAAATTTAATACGGATGGTGCTTCGAGAGGCAATCCGGGTCTTGCGATAGCTGGTGGTGTGCTGCGTGATAATTTAGGTTGATGGTGTGGTGGTTTTGCTTTAAATATATGAATATGTACTGCTCCATTGGCGGAAGTTTGGGGAGTCTATTATGGGCTATATATAGATGGGAGAGGAAGATTCCATGGCTGGAAGTGGAGGTAGATTCGGAGATCGTTATGGGTTTTCTTACGAAAGGGATTGGTGCTTCACATCCCTTTTCTTTCCTGGTATATTTGTGCCATGGCTTTTTATCTAAGGACTGGAAGGTCCAAATTTCTTATACTTTTAGGGAAGCTAACTGCGTAGCAGATGGTTTAGCTAATTTTGCATTCACATTACCATTGGGTTATCATTATTTTGATGTTTGTCCAGACTCTATTAGCTTGACTTTTGACGAGGATGATGCGGGTTTAGCGTATTCTCGATCAGTTCGTTGTAGTATATAGGTACTATTTATTGATTATTATTTTGGGTCTAACCCCGTTTTTCGATAAAAAAAACACTGAATTTTATAAAATATTATAATTCATAATTAATTAACATATGATTTATCATTTTAACTCAAATCACTCTTAATATTCAGTCCATACACTCTCTTAGTTTTAGCATGAATACGACATTTTGGGTTCCATATTCACAAATATCTATATATAGAGAGCTTTTCATCAAAAACAAAACACATTCATATATATCGCAAATTAAATTTATATTTACTTGTAAGGGACGTTGACATTATTTGACTCAACACGTGTTACTGCACCCATAGCAATCCCGAGGGAGAATAAAATCTCTACCCATTTGTCTATAATTTCATTTATTTTTAGTTTCTATAGAGAAATTCATTTATTGTGAATCTTATTCCTGAAACTGTGTTGAATTTATTTAGTTGATTATGTGTATTTTATGACATATATATATATATATATATGTATGTTATGACATACATATATATATATGTATATGTAACTTTAAACGACAAAAGTATGCTAAGTCAACTTAAAAAATTTGAATGGATAAAACATGAATGTATACATATAAGTTGATGATTCTTCAATAAGTGTGGGAAATTTTTTATATAATAACTTAATAAGTAAACAAAGTTAATGATGGCTTTAGTCCTATCTCCTCTTATTTTTTTTTTTTATATTAAACCTCTTCAATTTTTTACTTTTCTAAAAATATGAGTTTCATATTTTATGATTTTTCTTGGATTCTGCATATATAAAAACAAACAAGAAAACAAAATGACATATTGAAAAAACTATTCTCCAAGTTGTATCATTGACCTCCCATACCTCGATTCAAATTTACCTACCATAATCAGCTCACATGCTTATTCATTAGTTAAACATTATCTCTTTTGTGTGTGTTGTTTCAAATGAGACCATATATATAAAATGTGGTTTCTAGACATTCTTAGAGTCACACAGATCAATTTAATTAAATTTACTACATGAAAAAATAAATAAATTTGCGAGGGACAAAGTAGTACTAGTCTAGTTTTTGTAGATCATATAAGCCGGACCCATACATGGTCTCTCTCTCTCTCTCTCTCTCTCTCTCTCTCTCTCTCTCTCTCTCT
>OVAX01000225.1:758-26881 GCA_900406405.1 Lepidium africanum | reverse complement strand
GCTCTCTCTCTCTCTCTCTCTCTCTCTCTCTCTCTCTCTCTCTCTCTCTCTCTCTCTCTCTGCAAACCTTTTATAACACTTCATAACCCCACCTTTGTATTGTATATAAAATGCAACCTTTAGATATATGTTGAAGGGGCTATATATATATAGATCAATACCCACTCTAATTGATTGCTACACAATTTTGATGCTAAAATTTGTTATGTTTTCTTCTCTAAAATTTTTATTAATTTAGTGATTGATTTCAAAATATATTAACTTATACACAGGTATAAATAATACGAGCCTTCTCCGCAGATTTCTGTTTTTCAAAATTCATATTTGAACAATAAAGAAATCAGCTAAATCATAGTTTTTCAAACAGTTTTTTATATTAAGCAAACTTTAAAGGGAAGGAGGGAACTAGTTTCCTCTTTTAGCAAGAAACAGAACCTCTAATTTCGAACCCTAATCCTGAATTTATACACTTTTCTTGAATTATGAAGACAAATTTGGTGATAATGGCTAGATGCTTCACTTTAGTAAATTACTAAATTCCCACCACTAACCACCATCATAACTTGGACCAGAAAATAATATTCTAATGGATCTTTCAAAGCATTTCAAAAGTTGATACCAATGTGAATTACTATATCTCATCTACTTTCAATAAGGTAACTATTTATCATTTACACTTACTTGTATGTATAGTATACATATAAATATATATATCTAGACAGGGCTCAGGTGATCAAAGTATCGATCGAGACCAATAAGGTAAGAATCTATACACACATATATACAGATATATATTCAATATGAAGTCGATGAATTCTTATAATTAATCTGGATTGTGGCTAAAAATTCTTTGGTAATATATATATTAAATAAATGGTGGTAAAACCAAAGAAGAAGAAGACACTATTACAAATGTCTCAATCGGTTGTCACTTCCAATACTATATACGCTAACGCAAGTAACTGTTGGTATGATACTAACCCTAGCTATAGCTTTAAAACTCTTTGGACCCCCTCATACATATTTAATTAGTTTGTTTTTCCATTTCTAAAGTTTTGATTTTACAAAACCTATTAAAACTTGACTTGAGTTCACATGTTATCTCTTGACTTTTACTTATTTCCTGTCTCTACCTACGTTGAGAATCTTGAGATCTTAAGAGTTTAATTCTTTTTCATATCTCTATATATTCTTCTTTTCTGTTTAAATTATATAAAATGTTATAACTAGACATTGAAAAAAAAAACTGAAATCAATTTTACAGATTTGAACATTTTTCGTTATGAGTACAAACGCAGTGGACATATGAAAGCTAGCAGTCACAATATTTGTACAGCTATAGACAGTACTTATTGTATACATATAGTTTGTTCATGCCAAAATTAATCAGATTCTTAATTAGCAATATATGTGAATTATTTAATTCTGATCATTTTTCAAATGAAGGCTTGTTTTGATATATATTCAACTTATAAAGTAGAAAATGATGGAGATGTTTAGGGTTTCTTGAGGTTCTAAGTCTTAATATGGCCATAAGCGTGACAGGCATGTATAGTGATCATAGAGAGGATATATATATATATATGTTAACTCCATGATTATTGATTAGTTAGCTTAGGGTTGATTTTTAGGACTGTTTAGAGAATATTGTTATGATGAAGAAAATTTACAAATGCTAAAGTTAAAACAAATCAAATTTAATGGGAGACAAAAGTGAGAACAGTGAAATGATATTACTATTATTCTTGAGATGAAATGTCATAGTCATTCTTTGAGGGACATACCCTCTCTTCCTCATCCTGTTTATTAATTGTTCATTTGTTATTATTACACTTTGTCTTTTGCTCTTTCTCCTTCTTCTCCACTCAATTTTTTTTCTCTATTGTTTTCCCTTTTTTATTTGTTTCTTTGGTTTTCTTTAAATTCTCATCTTCTTTCTATACAAATCTTTCTCAATTCTTCTTCAAATTAGGGTTTCCCCTTTCTTTGAGAGGGCTAAAAAAACCCTAATATATCTCTCTCATTGACTAAAGACTTAAGCCTACTCTATCTACTTTGGAAGCGAAATTCAAAGGGTATATAAGAAAAATAAAAGCCCTTGAAAGAGGAAGAAAGATACGAGATCCTTAAAGAACCTAACGATCTAAAGGCAGGTACATATATATGTTCTTTGATGTATGTCTCTATATAAATCCATAGATGTACGCATATATAGCTTCCGATCATTTAAGACAATCCTTTCCTATGACACTTGTTTTAACTTTATCTTCTATAGATGATCCATGTTTATGTTATATGCGCCATGGCTTATATCTACATGTATACATATTCACTTTGATCTTTGATCTTTATGTCACTTTTCTGTAGATTTCTACTCTAAGTAAGACTTAAACTTATCCAATTATAGTATATGAGACAATGGATATTAGTAAACACATGTGCAATTAAATCTTCTTTGAAACACGTGGTCACTTTGAGTTGACATAATTAAGGTCAGATCTAAAAACTATATACATATCTAAATTAGGATAGACTTGAGATGAGTTGAATTGCTTCATCTCAACAAAGACAAGGAGAGAGAAAATTGTAAAGTGAAATAGAGAACTTAAGAGAGATTTTTACCTAACTGATATACTAATTAAAGACTAAAGTTTGAAAATTTCATGACCAAGTCTAGTTTTGGAGCATACATATAGAATTTCAAGTATAGTCACTGAATTAACTCTTAATGTTAATTGTTTTCTTTTAAGAAAATTAGGGTTGAGGAGAGAGGAAGATGAAGATTGGTAAAGCACATAAGGGCATATATAATTGAATTGCAAAGATAAAATGTTTTATTTTGGTAAAATATGTCGTGTATGTGTGTATATTTATGTATTAGAGAAAAGAATGTAGGATTTACATATATTGATATATGAATAACAGAGGGATACACTGAACTCATATGACATAGTAGAAACGCAAATCTGAAATATATGTTTTGGGGTCAGTGAGTTATAATTTGTACAAAGAGTCCCAGAGTACTCTCATATGAATTGAATCTTGACTGAACCACATGTATGACTTTTCATATTAGAAATACGTTATGTGTATATATACTCTGTTAAGAAATTACTGATATATAAACTCCATTTACCAGATTTCACTTCAAAGTAGATTCTCTTATTATAATCGATTTAATTTGTTGCTAATGTGATGTTTGTATATATATAAGACTGAATAAATTTCCTAAATTACATAGTATCTATATAGCACTTGAATATGTAAGATGCTTTAACTATAGACATATATATATAGTTAAACCTCTACAATTAAATTAATAACATTAGAACTATAATTTACAGTAATTATCAATTAAACTAAACTTAATTTGGGACTAGAAAATTGTATTAATTTACGTACCAAATATTAATTTAAAGAGGTTTGACTATATATATTCACAAACTGTAGTAAAATTTAGGTTAATTGGTTTGAAGAACAAATAGAGGGTAGACTTTTGTTTTTTTTTATGTGATAGATGAGGTAATGAAACCAAAGTAATAGTTTGCAACATGTTCTGGAAAATCTTTGCATTTCTACTGTGGATTTAAGAGTTTTAGGTTATAAAAGAGCTTTAGGTTTTGTAAAAATAGTATGTTTTTTCTTTCCTAAGATTGTGTGTTGGACGTTTTTATATATTCACGTGTGTGTGGTGATACGGAAATCTGCAGACACAGACATATAAATTACATTATATATATATAGAGACGACTTTATACAGAAAACACATAGACACAAACGTACACATACATATATATATATATATATCTATATATATAAACATCGACAAAAAATAGATAGGGAAAATGAATGAAAAATCAAGTAGAGATTTTTTATAAAAGGATAAAAAACTGATATAAACATTTTTATAATATAGCAATATAGAAGAAACACAACTTCTATGTATGTTTAAGCATACTATATATGTACATATATATATATATAGGTGTATTGAAATTTCTTCTTTCTGAAGTTAAAATGTTCTTAAAACTTAATATTAATTAGGTGCAAGAAACGAGAAAAGAAAATGGCGTCGTCATCAAACTCATACAACTCACCATGCGCGGCGTGCAAATTTCTTCGCCGGAAATGCATGCCGGGATGCATATTCGCGCCATATTTTCCACCGGAGGAGCCACACAAATTCGCCAACGTCCACAAAATCTTCGGAGCAAGCAACGTCACAAAGCTCCTCAACGAGCTCCTCCCTCACCAACGTGAAGACGCAGTCAACTCCTTAGCCTACGAGGCGGAGGCACGTGTCCGTGACCCTGTCTATGGCTGCGTCGGAGCTATCTCTTATCTCCAAAGACAAGTCCATAGGCTTCAGAAAGAGCTCAACGCTGCTAATGCTGACTTGGCACACTATGGTTTATCCACGTCAGCCTCCGGGACACCTGGCAATGTCGTGGATTTAGTTTTCCAGCCTCAGCCGCTTCAGCCGCAACAACCACCTCCGTTAAATCCGGTTTATCGCCTTTCAGGGGCAAGTTCGGTGATGAGTCAGCCACCACGTGGAACCGGAGGGCCATATGGGACATTTCTTCCATGGAACAATGGTCATGATCAGCAAGGAGGTAACATTTGAGAGAATGAATATAAGTCATGTGTACTCTCTATCTCTCATATTTCTCTTTCTTTATATATGTGTCTGGTACGAACACCATATTTATGTATGTAATTATTTTTATATAGCTAATCATAATTGCATGGACATGATGGACTGTTCTTATTTACATGTTCATGATGACTCACATGTATGTATACATATACATAAATGTTGTGGTTTATTATTATTTTCGCTTTGTGTTTTACAGTACCTAGGCTAGGATAAAATTGTCCTTGTGTGTTTATATTTATGAATTGGGACTATATATATTTATACTTACATGGTTTTTCATAACAAAACATCATTGTTAGTAAGATGAATAATTTACGTTTTAGTTAATAAAATTTTCATTGAAATTTAAAATGATATTATTTATTAAATATGAAACGGCATTAATAGTTTTTCCTTTTTCTTTTTCGGGCATTGGTGAATTATATAATTTTTTCATTAACGTTTTATGATGATATATAATATAACGCTGATTCTTGCCCTGGTAGGTTCAGGACCTTTAGAATTGTAGTTATGAGTGGATATTTGAGAGAATATAAGGGTAGTAATAATTGAAGGATCATGCATGTTCTATTATTTGTTTAGCAGATATAAGTCTATCATTTTAAAAAAAAGTTATATATTGAATTGGTTGTTCATTGTATAGTTGCTTACCTTATATATATGTGTATATATATACATTGTACACGTAATGATTGTTTGGAGTTATCACATTATTGTTTTTGTATTGTTATTGAGTAAGAAAATAATTTGTAGAGCGACGGCTAGGCATGTGGATTATGAAGTTTTCCTTTTCCTTTTCTTTTAGAAAATAATAATATTTATTTGGTTATTACTATACTATGGTGTGTGTGCAGCCTTTGATTCATATAAAATATGATTGTCTGCAATATTAATGCATTAAAATAATAATGAGAATTACAATTGAATTTTACTGTATAACCTCTTTAAATTAATATTCTATAAATTAATATATACTAAAAACCTCTATAAAATAATATAATTTTATGGTTCCAAATTGAATTTTTAGTTCAATCACTATATCGATAAATTAATAATCTCTATAAATTAATAAAAAATATAATGTTAGTGTAATCCCAAAATTATTAATTTATAGAGGTTTAACTGTATTCTTCTTTTATGATCCGGACTTATAATGTGAAATTTATGATATACCAAATATAGTCCAAGTCATGAGTAGTGAAATTGAAGTAACAATACAAGTATATGACGATTTTAGGATTACAAACGCCGTACAAAAACAAAAAGTCTATTTGTCACTTGGTCACTTTTGAACTTATAAGAAAATGATATTCGTCTTTTTCATCATTTGCAATACAAGAAAAATATGATTTTAGAAGTAACATGTTATGTAACCTAAAACATTGTGGCGATTGATTATACATACTTAAACGCCTTATTGGTTGGTGCACGCATAAGGCAAACTTTATATCAATCAAGTCAAAAGTTTAGTTCATCAAAGCTCACGAACTGCAGTAACACTTAGTGAGATCATAATTATTAGTAATATATATGGCTTGTTTATACACATAAGTAAATATCTTTTGTGGAAAAGATTTTGGAAGATTATGAGTTCAAATTCTTTAATATATAAGATATATATATATATATCTATATGTAGAATATATAGATCTATGCAGAGTTTTAAGTTAGTATGGTGCATGAAATCTAGATCTTTTTAAATTTTCATGTTTAACACAATATGTAAGTGTTTGACTAATTTTTATATTTGTGGAATTAGTTTAGATAATTCGTCTGAATAAATTATAGTAAATTTACATAAAGTAATATAGCAAACATTTTTATTTTTGACAAATCTTGTGAATTCAGCATTGCGTAATTTAACATGTAAATATTTTTATCTTAAGCCCATAAATTAGTTTTCACTCTTAATGTCTACCTAGGCCCAATCATAGATTCACCATCGCTAAAATAGAAAACAACTCTCTGCCTTTTTATACATCCTTTAAGTTCTCAATTATTATCTTCAGGCTGGTGTGAAATATTGTGACGTGTAAACCAAACCAAATATCTGTTGTCCCATACCTTATCTTATAGAAAGGTAAAGGTAAAATCATCATTTTTTCGAATGAGAAATGGACTAATATTTTTGATAAGCAGCGAAAGATACAATATACATTTAACCATTGTTCCTATTGCACATTTCTAACACAAAATGTTCTCAGAATCTGAGAATCATTATTAAAATCGTTACTTGTTAATTGTAATTTTGTTCACAACCCGATCTTATTCTTTGTAACCAATAAAACAATTGACTTTAGTTTTGAGTTGATATGATATGCTAAATTAAGACCTATAGTCCTTTTTCGAAAAAAATTAATAATAATATCATGCCCTACAAATCGTGAATGTATCTCTATATTCCTTAAGCATCTAACAAAGATATGTTAAATTTTGTTGAATATATTGAAACAATAAATGACTAGTCTGAAAATTTTTTTTTTTCTGTCAACATTAGACCATAACTGGCCGACCCATTAGCTAAGTTCTTGCATGCAGCATGTAGTATGCAGAGCCGTACTTTAGTACGTGTGACATGAGATCCGTCACAAGACCCAAAATATTTGAAGACCCATTTAAAAATTTTATATTGTTTTCCTCTTTAAGTATTAGGAATTCTTTTTATTTAAAAAAGTTTAGATCAGAAAAAGTTAAAAGACTCTTTGAAGGTTAGTTTTAAAATATTATACAATTTTTTCTTTAAATCTTCTAGTCCAAAGAATTTTTTTTTTTGAAATATAGGGCCCAATTTTTTTTTCTTTTAGTGTTTTATTTTATTAACACGGGGTCTTACTCTTGTTTGCAATGACCCAAACAGTACGACTTGATTCCTGGATATGCAAGTGTATCTATCTTTAGTAGACTTATCATCTGTCATTAGACTAAAAATCATTTGCACTAGTCTGACCATTTTAGCTGTAAGAAACATTATTACTCTATGGAAAAAAAATTGTTATTCACTACGTCCATCTTTCTAGATTGATGATCTGCTGTTAAAATATGAAGTGATATTTATAGCTTCTGATCAAAATGAAGTTAATATGCCTATATATACATATACATATTTAAAATAAAAATAATAACATAGGCCTTGGGTACATGAACTAAAGCTGCAACCAGAAGCTTTATAAAGTGTGCGTGCTCTTATTAACATATGAATATGTGTACATATATGATAGATAAATTTGTCCAACTGTAAATACACAATAAATGTATATATATATATGATTAAAATGTAGGAGAATTAAAAAAATCTGGTGAAACAGTGGAGGAGAAAATAATAGGAAGTGATCAAGAATCCATCAAACCCATCAATCAATCGATGTCTTTAAAGACGTGAAAAGGAAGTAAACTATGAGTTTCTGCCTTTCTGCTAAATTCCAAAACTCAACATGACTACTTCCTTTTACATTGTCCATTGCGGGTCTTCATCTACTTTTTACATTTTTATATCTGATATAAATATAGATATATAGCGAAGAGAATTGTAGTTTCAATTAGAGTCAAAATTCGAAGTTATAGGATTAAAGCCAATATTTTCATATATTAAAAATTTTCAGATTGCCTGATTAATTCTACTTAGGCTTTGAACCTGACCCCGGTATTATTTTTATTCTTTTCTCATTTTTGTTTACTAAAATTACATTCTATCTGGATATTTTTAACACTATAACAATTGAGTCTTTGAGCTTCCGAATGTAAAAATAAGTGCTTTATTTTTTTTCATCTCCAACCACACACTATCAAAAATAATATTATTTGTTATTTTATCATAAAGAAAGTTATTTTCATTATTTAAAGATTTTGATAAAAATTATTATTCTTTTAAATAACTAATTTATTAATATAATATTAAAATTGATAAATTAGAAATGATAGAAAGTAATGTACATCTTGGGTTTATACTTCAAGTAATTTAGTGTTTTAATTAAACTATATTATATTTTTCCAAAATATTTCATGTAACTTTTATATGGGTTTGGTTTTAGTTTTTATTTATTCAATAATACATCTAGTACACTTTTGGTCAATTTGTATGCCCCATTTGTTCTTACGTAAAGATAGAGATTATGTAATATTTTATTTTTACAGTTTGCTATAATACTAAACAAAATATAACATAATATTGTAGTAAGAAAGTAAATTATATTAAAATAGTATTTTAGTGATGTGTTAGATAGAGTAAAACTACTACATGTAAACCTCTATAAATTAATAATATTAATTATTAATATATACAAATATTAGCACAATTTTCTTATAAAATAATATATTTAGTTAATAATTGACAATTGATATGGTAAGACCTAATCCATTGCCCAAAACTTGCTCCTTACTATTTCTGTTTTTCTTTCATTTGATGCTGAGAATAATCGAATCTTAGTACCAAACAATTTGTAAATAGAGCACTACTTCTGACTCACATGTCTTCGATACAAAAAAATATTTTATTATAAATTTATAATTTTTACAATTTAAATCCTTTCAAAAACAATTTACTTATTTACTTTTTACGCCTTGCTGTTTTATATACACCATATTCTATTAATAATTTAAAATTTTCTACATTTTTTTCTTGAAAATATTTAAATTCATTGTTTATACAAACATGATCTTTTCAACATTTGAAAACACTTACACATTTAAAAACTATTATTATGTTTAGAACCCTTTATAATTTTTCAAAATACATAGCGATAAGACTAAACTCTATTTTTAATCTAATAAAAAAATTAGATATGAGTTTTATAAAAATTCAATTTTAAATATAATAAAGATCAGTTACAAAAAATATAATAAAGAACAATAGACTCATTCGACCCAAAAAAAACAGTCAACTCATATTTTACTAAGTTTACTTAAATTTATATACCTAAAATTTATAATTATAAATTTATGATATTACTAGAACTATATTTTTTATATTTGATTATATAATATTTTTATTATTTTATCAAAATTTGCTAAATTTTATATTGGACCAAGCTAAGACTGCATAATTTTTATTAGTTTATAGTATTTTTTTAACTTATCGCATATTAATTTATAAAGGTTCACTATTTGGACAATGCCAAATTGAGTAGACCATTCTTTGGTCTGAATTAAATTCTCCTGGTCAGATTGTTCTGATTTTTTTTTAATAAGTAACCATTGGATCGATAACGACTCGATCCATAGCCTAAATTCTCCAAATGGAGATGGGTAGGATTCAACCTCACCACTTAGTGCCTAACTAAATCAGGGATAAGCCAATTGGTCACTTGTTTCTTGGCGGTCAAATAAACATTTACAAAATCAAATAAACATTATTAATGAATATGAATTCGAATTGTAAGAAAATTCTAAAAAGCTAAAATTTAGAAAAAAATATATCAAATCTAAAACNGGGTAATTTTATTTTTGGATTGGGTTCTTTTCGGCATAGGTTGAGTTTAGGTTCATGTATTTTTATATAAAAATCTAAAACTAATAAAGATTTAATAGAAAATTCTAAAAAGCTAAAATTTAGAAAAAAATATATCAAGTACCCATTCGGTTTTTGATTTGATTCTGGTTCGGGTTTGGATTCAATTTTTTTGGATACATAGATTTGGGTCTATTTGGGTATTTTGTCGGGTTCAATTCGGATCCAGTTCCTTTATTCAGAATGATTTTGATTCCGTTTTCATGTTTCATACCCAATGATAAATTTGCTATTTACATTCATAATAAATATTTAGAGAATAAAGTTTTTAAAAAATCATAAGCTAAAATTACCTTATGGTTTAGATCCCAAATGTAAGTTTTTTAAATCATGATCATTGAATTCAAATGTCAACAATATTCTATCATTGATAAAGGAATATACTCAACAACAAAAAGGAACAAAATCACCAACTTCCTATATTTTTTCAATCACATTATATTTTTATTCTTATTTTCAAATACATAATTAACCAATTACAAAAAAAAATTACTGATTAAAAAATTTAGATACTGCCGAAGACGTGTGACCTAGTGGTAGTGGCCACTTTAACTTTCCTCAGGCACCAGAGTTCGATTCCTCTCCGATGCAAAGGGAAGGAAATATAAAGTTTTTAGAATATGAGTTTTGGTTATGGATCAGAGCTTGTCATCCAATTATAAAAGTAAAGTTAACAAAAAAAAAGTTTATACATTTAGTTTTTTTTTTTCTTTCTAAAAAACGCAAATTCAGTCTCGCGCTATAACGCATGTATAATCCTCCTATACTTTAGTTTGTAATTGCTGGTTGGTGGATCTGATGATATAAGATATTTAGTCTACCAATTATTCACAAGAGTATTAAAATTTAATAATAATAGAATAAATTAAAATCATTTCTTCATAATAGTATTAAAATTTCATAGTGATAGAATAATTGAAAAGCGTATAACCGCCGACCATTGTCTCAATAGATTCTTATAATAGTGTGTTTAGATTTGGTATTGGATGTCCTTTTTAGTTTTAGTTCACTTTATATACACTCTCATAACGATAATGATTTGACTCAATAATTGATGTCAAACCCGTAAGTCTTTTAAATCAAGCTCTTTTCTTTCCATCCATGATGTTCTTGATATAAAAATTGATACAATAATGTTCTGAGTGCGTGAAGAGTCATAAACTAATTTATATATCAAACAAAAGTCAGTATCATTAAGTGCTCAAATTATCTCGATGCATGAAAATGTTAATTATTTTTGGTCAACAATAATTGGAACAATAAATTTTTATTTTATAGCTCAAACTCTATTGTCTAGGTAACTCGACTACATCTAGTTAAGCTTCAATAAAAAAATCATTGAGATGAACGTTTAACCATTTCATCGATTATTTTTTTCAGCAATGTTAATAATTATATGTTGTTAATCAATTACAGAGCAACTACTTCCTTATACATTATTGAAAGATTAGAAAATATTGCTCCACTTACTTAGTTTTTTTTTTTTTTTGGGGTAAATCAGGAAGTTTGACCCTAGACCTGGACCTGGACATAATCTCTTGAAGACGGGAAGCCCAATATTAAATCCCTGGCCAAAATTTGATATTGGGTGGTTGGAGACTTACCTCTACTTTTTATCCCCACGCTACGAGTCTTGGTTTCCACTTACTTAGTTCATTAATGTATTATTGTTGTTGTCGCTATTTGTATGCATGCCTTCGAAATAAAATCATGACAGCATTTATTAGGAGCTCTTTTGTCAATCATAAACACTATTCAGGATTCATAGGATCTGAATTCCCAACTATTTTCAGCCATTGTGTCATACACATCATTATAGTATAAGAAAAAAGATAATAATAATAGTTATTAATAAAAGGCCACTAGATTTTAACATTAAAACCAAAAAGGAAAACAGAGTTAGTTAATAAAGCTGCATGCATTGAACAAAACCCACAAAACGATTGATTGATAGACGCATATATACGAGAATCTCAGGGTTTGAAAGAGGTTGGTCCAGTTAGATCTCTAAAAGAATAATTGAAGTGAGTTTTTATCCCTTAGGGGGTTTTATTGGTTATTTGATTTATAAAGAGATATAAATCTTTTAAAGTTTGATGTTATTCAATTTTGATTTTTGGAAAGTTTATTAAAATTGTGTGTTATTGTTTTGATATTTTTAAAAAGTTATTAAAAGTTGTGTGTTATTCAAAAGAAGATTTTTAAAAGTCATTCAAAGTTATGTGTTATTCAAATAAAATGAATTAAAATGATTCTACAAAGCTTCTAAAGTTTAATGTTATTGATTTGTTAATTTTTAAAATTTTTGTTCATAGAAAGAGTCTTTCAAAATCTTAGGTGTTACTATAAGATTTTAAAGTTATTTTCTTGAAAACATATTTTTTCTGAAAATAAAAAAAATTTTAGTTAAATAAAAATAAAATAATATATAACTAAAGATAATTATTGCACGAAAAAATTATATTAACTAATTTATATCAGTTTTTTCAGCGATAATATATGTTTGAGATCCAAAAAGAACAAATTTTTATATAAAATGGACCATATGAAAATAATAAATTTATTCACAAAAATTTAAAGGCGAGATACTAACTAATAATTAAAAAATACAAATTTCTAAAAATAATATCTACAAAAATACAAATTTTAAAAATGAACTCTAAGAAATTATATTAATAAGACTATATAATATATTATGAAAGAGTTTGATATTATGTTAGAGTACATGAGAATATGTGAGAGTTTATAAGAGTATGTGAAATGATGTATAAAGTTTTGATAAGAAATTAGAAGAAAGTCTATAAAATTGTTTAATTTCATAAGAGTTCACTATATTTTATAATTGTTATAGTTATTCAAACTCTTTAGAAATCGTATTTGAATAACCCTTAATATTGAGGATTAATCATAAGTTTTATACTTAAAGCAGCAAGATGATAATCATTGATAAAGGTTTTTTTGGTCGGCAAAAAGGAAAATAACCTTCCCAGAACTTATTCATTAAAAACATAAAACTTAAGTCATACAAACCATGACGAACCAACGCCAGCCATATCATCCAAAAAAAATCAAAGAATAAAAAGACAGAATATCCTCAAAAAAGTGATATCCTAACGGCAAAGTAAATGCATAGTTAGCGAAACTATCCCATACACAACTTGCTTCTCTATACACATATAATCTACGAATCATCACCACTAAAGGTTTTGTTGACCAATCTTTGACTATAATAAATTACCGAAAGGCAAGATACTATTCTCAATTTCTAAGTTGAGATGCATTCACGAATCCAACCGACACCACTTGACGAAATCTATACGGTTTTTAAAGCAAATATTAGGCAGGTTTTAATGTTAAAAGACTTCTTTTTTTTTTGTTTTTTTAGTTATGGCCCCACTGTCACGATTTAATAATCCCAATCAGTCCGAGTATCGGGTTCGCATGGGTTTTTTAGTGTTTGGTTTCTTTTCCAATTTTTGGAGATATAGTAATTAATAGTATTATTGATGAAAATTCAGTTTAATTTCAGTTTTGAATAAATAAAACAAATTTAGAATCAATATAATATAGGATCAATTCTGAATAGTTACTTATATCCAAAAATAACTAAATATCTGAACGTGTGAATAGTAACCAAAATGTTTTTAGTGTAAATTAATTTTGGTTTTAATTTAGTTTCGTTTGGTTTTCGGTTAAAAACTAGACTAAACCAAAGATTAAAATTACCTAAATATTAGAGCTGAACGATTATTTGTCAGGAACTAAAACTGAACCAAATACATGTTTCGGTTGAATTTGGTATTTTGATTTCAGTTTTTTTTGCCTAGAACTAAACCCCACACTAGCACATAGAGGAGTCGAACTCTTTTTTTGTCAAAATAATTTAGATAAAGAGGGTAAATAGTAATAGCTGAATTCTATGAAATTTGATGGATTTATTTTGATTTTTATATGGAATCTAGCAGAATTACTTAACATTAAATGATAACAGTTGAATTCTGCTGAATGTGAAATCGTGTGAATTTTTTTTATCAACAATTAGATTGACAAGACACTGTCTATAACCAAGAGTCCAAAACCCACCCTAAAGTTCCTCTACAATGGAGAGAGGTCGAGCATGTGATGACATATTCATATACCATAAAACTAAATCCAACCCAATCCAAATCAAGAACCGAATGTTGTTCTGAATTTTTTTTGGAAACCAAAACAAGAAAAATATTTTTTTTGAGAGATTAAAATATAAATATACACAACATAGATATTATATATATATATATATTATAAATTAATTAATTATTTGATATTAATATATGGAGAATTCAAAAATACCCTTTTTGACATGTTCTTTTTCAAATCTACCATTTTCTTTGGAAATTGGGAGAGCGAAATGCACATAAAGAGGCACTTTTTGAAAAGAAGCATGTTAAAAAGAGCATTTATTAAAGTTTCTCTTAATATATTTACTTCGATATTTATAATTAATTATATATTTTATTAAATTTATAATTGAGCAATTAAGTAATATTATATCTAGTTCATTCTTTATTTCTAATTATATATTTTATTTTGAAAATTAATCAAATAATTAAAATCTTTTTTTTTGGTCGTCAAAAGGAGAAAAAGCCCTCACCAAGGCTTATTCAAAATAGAAGAAAATTAAGAAATACAAACCAAACGAGAAACTCCAATCCCATCCTTATCCTCTTCTAAGAGAGAATTAATAGCGGGTGGTACAACGTCCAAAAAAAGTGAAAACCTAAGCATAATTCAAAAGCATAGTTAGCTAACTCATCCGCAAGACAGTTACTTTCTTTATACACATGTGTAATTCGGACTATCCAGTCATTTGAAATAAAGCCATAGACGTGCTAGGAAGGACAGGGGATGAGAATCATTGATCCCTGATTGAAGAAAACCTGCCACTATCGAGTCCACTTCAAGAATAACACAAGGAACCCTTCGTTCCCAAGCTATAACCAGCCCATTATAAACTCCCTAAATCTTTGCCAACGGTGCTGAACATATGCCAATATTCAAAGAGAAACCACATACCCAATCACCATTCTCATCTCTTAAAACTCTTGTCGCTGAGGCTAATCCCAGTTTCCCTTTGGAGGCCCCATCCGTATATACTTTCCACCATCCCTGTGACAGACACAACCAAGTAATTAGCTTCTCTATTCTCAAAGGTTTTGTGTTATCTTGTTGATGTTTACAATAAACATGCCAAGCTTATGTACTTTTCTCTTTAACAAAGGCCACCCTATCTATGCACTTCCATTCCATATTAAACACATTACAGCATCCCTAACGCCACCTCCACCAAACAGCTGTGGCAAAATACACGGACTAGGGAGTACCATTAACTGTGTTAGAATATCCAAGATTGGTAAATAACCAATCAAGTAATGTTGCATCGAAGATGATCCTCTATTTCGGTATCAGAACTATCTGAGTCCAAATCCCATACATGGCAGGGTAATCCCGTAGGATGTGAATAATGGATTCATGTAGTTTACAGATCGTACACATTCAGAAAGTGCTAAGATGTCGCCTCTGCCTTTCCAGATTAGTCATAAGAGCTTGACACGATACAAGTCATAGGAAATGACAAATCTTTTCCGGTACCTGTACATGCCATACTCTGTCATAGAAGTATTCATATTGGGCCCTGGGATTGAATCCAGAGTGAGTAAAAACATAAGTCGACTTCACTGTAAAGCTGCAATTTTGAGTCACTTTCCATGACAAATAGTCAACAACATTATTACTCTGATCAACCACGACATAATGTAATTGAAGTAAGATCGATTCAGACACATACGGTCTAAGAGAATTAAGTTTCCAACCCGATTGTTGATCCCAAAAATCCATAACTTTTGCTGATTCAAAATGGCTGGGTAAAGTAGAGATTGTACAAGAAGATAAATGCACATCTAAGAGCCAAACATCCGACCAGAAGTGTGCGCTTGTACCATTTCCAATATTCCACTTCATGCCTCTACAGATAACATTTTTGATACCATAAACCACACTGCGCCAAATAGCTGATCCACACATTGGTCTGTTAAGCCAACTGAGATCTTGTGAATCTGTGACCTTGTATTTATTTCGAAGAATTGTTGCCCAAAAACTAGAATTATCATGTAAAATATGCCACCCAGCTTTAACTATAACTGCTAGATTCATCTCTTGTGATCTTTTTATTCCCAACCCTCCCTCAGATTTTGGTAGACAAACGGTTCTCCAATTGACAAGATGTTGTTTCTTGTGTTCTACGGAACTACCCCAAATGAACTGGTGAGATATTTAGTCAATTCTCTTCAAAGTGCTTTTCAGAAGGTAAATAGCACTCATTTGGTGAACTGGAATCGAAGATAACACGACCCTTGTATGAGTGATTCTACCGGCCATATTCAAATATCGACTTTTCCACCCTGGTAACCTCGATCACATTTTCTCTAAAATATCTCCGAAAGTGTCTTTGTTAATTCTCTTTTAAAGGATTGGCATACCAAGGTATTTACCCAAGTCCTTAGTAGATTAAATACCATGTTCCTCAGTTATTTCTTTTTCCAATGAGCTGCTCACATTCTCGGAAAAAAACATTTTGGACTTCTCAAGGCTTACCTTTTGTCCCGAGGCCAAACAAAATCTTTCTAGTACCCTTTGGATAACTCGGATTTGCACAACTGAAGCCTCTGCAAATAAAATCAAGTCGTCTGCAAAGCATATATGGGAGAGCTTAGGTCCTTGTCGAGATAATTGAATTGGCTTCCATGAGTTATTCACCACTTCTACCTCAATGAGATGACATAGTCGTTCAATGAGATGACATAGTCGTTCAATGATAATAACAAATAGATATGGAGACAGTGGATCTCCCTGCCGGAGTCCTCTCAACGGCTTAAAGCTGTCACTATTCTCACCATTCCATAAAACTTTCATCTCTGGACCGGTAACACACTTAGTGATCCAATTTATCCATTTTTCAGGCAACCTGGCTGCTCTTAGAGATTCTTCAAGATTGTCCCACTGAGCACGATCATAGGCCTTCTCGAGATCTAGTTTTAGAAGCATCCAACCCTTTCTTCCTTTTTTCTGGTGCATGGAAAAAACAGCCTCTTGAACCACAACGATGTTATCAACACTCATTCGACCTGGGAGAAAACTCGCTTGAGCCGGTCCAATCAGTTTCATCATCAACGGTTTCAGCCTTAAAACCATGGCTTTTGTAACTGTCTTGAAAAGCATGTTACACAAACTAATTGGCCAAAATTGTTTAATATTCTCTTATTTTAGAACCTTGGCAATCAACACTAGAAAAGCATTGTTGGTTCCACTTGGTAAATTATCGGACTCAAAGAAATTCATCGCAAAACAGATCACAGAATCCCCACAACATCCAGCACCGATGGTAGAAGATTGGTAGAAATCCGTCCAAACCAGGGGCCTTATATCCACCCATACTACAAACCACTTTCTCCAGCTCTAAAGGTGAGAAAGACTTATTCAAAAGGATAAAATCTACGTGAGACAATTCGGGAAAACCTAACCCAAGAAGCAGAGCTGTGGCGTGATCAACATCTTCTAACGAATATAAGCGGTTGTAGTAATTTAACGCCATAGTCTCTAATGCCTTTTGGTCCGATATCTTGAGACCATCATCATTCTTAAGGGTCTTTATTTTATTTTAACGTCTTCTAACCAAGAGTCCATAACCCACCTTAAAATTCTTCTATAGTGGAGAGAGGTCGAGCATGTGATGACATATTCATATACCATAAAACTAAATCCAAACCCGAACCAAATCAAGAACCGAACGTTGTTCTAAATTTTTAAAAAAACCAAAACAATCAAAATTTTTTTTGAGAGATTAAAATATAAATATACACAATATATAATTATAGATATATATATATATCTATATTATAAATTAATTAATTATTTGATAGTAATACATTTACTTTGATATTTATAATTAATTATATATTTTATTAAATTTTTAATTGAGCAATTAAGTAATAGTATATCTAGTTCATTATTTATTTCTAATTATATATTTTATTTTAAAAATTAATTAAATAATTAAAATCTTCTGGAACTATTATAATAATAGTAATTATTATTATTATTTTGCTTGTGGAATTATTGTGGAACTAATATATATCACATGCAAAATTAGAAGAAAATAAACAAAAAAATTTAAAAGAAAAAAAAGTACAAAATTAATAAGATTCCACAACGTAAATTCCCCAAAAAATGAATGGTATGTGAGGAATGTAAAAATGTGAAAAACAAAATCTCCAATTCCACATCATTCTGCATGTAGGAGTTATACCTAAAGTATCAGTTGATGGTCTAATGGGTGATCAGTTTAATTCCACCTGGGAAGTTTTATATAATTATGAATGTATCTAAACATTGGGGTGCTTGGTTTTTTTTGTCAACCTTTCTCTTATAATTGGGTCGACAAGACCCGATCCATAGCCAAACTCATATTCTAAAATTCCTCTTTTTCATTTCTTTTGCATCGGGAAGGAATCAAACTATAATGCCTGAGGAAAGCTAAATTGGCCACTACCACTGGGCCACACGTCCTCAGTTTGGGGCGCTTGTTAATTGCACATAAAAGTAAAATTAAAACTCTAATTCCACCCGAACTATCACACATAGTATTAGACACACCCAATATTTGTCCATCTTCTTAATTTCACACAAAATTAAAGTTAAAACTAATTTTATCCGATTTTGAATTTTGATTTTTTATGAAAATAAATAAAAATACTAAAATCGAACCTAATCTATACCCGAAATGAACCTGATCTAAAAATTAAAAATACTTGAATGAGTCTTAAGTCAATGGAGCCAAAAACCCAAAAAAGTTCAACCCGAAAATGGATGTATTGATGAAAAACTATTATGGTCATTTGAGTGTTTTTGATGCTATGTATGTTAGTTCGGGGTAAAATTAGATTTTTAACTTTAAATTTTTGTGCAATTAAGACAAGGAGCAAATTTCTGGTGTTTTTGATACTATGTATGATACATTTATAATTATATGAAAGTTTTCGGGTGGAATTAGACTGATCACTTCTGGTATAATATATTTTTTCACTATGGCGGTTTGTGCTAATATTGTTGTTATGTTACATTTTATAGTTGTGGTTTCATTTTGGACTTTCAAGATGGTAGGGATATGTAGCGGTTCATTCTGGACTTTCAAATTGCTTGATAGTTGCTTACTTGCTTTAGACATGAAGGTAAAAAAATAAAAAACGAGAGCTTTAACCTTCATTACAGAGCCTGCAACAAGTAGATTGAGCAATGTTAAAAGTTCTATAACATCAAATTATATACAGACAACGATTGAGTCAGAGTTCGGACAAAAGATATAACTTAGTAAACGCCACTCCTCATGACCGGAGTCTAAACGTTATCGTTTTATATACAGTAAGCCAAGAAATGGGCCGTACCTCTGAAACTCTCTAGGCCAAGAAATGGGCTGTACGCAGCGTTTATTTAAGAAGTCTCTAGCTGAAACAGAATCTCTTTAGTTCTCCGCCTGTCGTTCGTGGGCCTGAATCCTGTTTGCATTAACTTCTCCGGCGACTTTGAACGACGATTCTCATTCTTAGAAGAATCAAGCCTTAGGGAGCGTAGAAGACTCTCCAAAATCCTCGTATAGTGGACTGGAAATGGGAATAGAGATAATAGGTGAAATTGAGAGAATTAATGGTAAAGATATGAGTTACGGGGACTTTGCAGAAAGATACTTGGCCGAGAACAAACCGGTGGTAATCACCGATCTCACTGAAGATTGGAGAGCTCGAGAAGATTGGGTCACTGAGAATGGACTCCCCAACCTCCACTTCTTTGCTACCCATTTCGGAAATTCTAGAGTTCAGGTAAAAGCCATGGCTTTGAACCCTGTCTTATCCCGGAAAGTAGTTTCTTTGTTTGTGTCTCTGTGTTGCTTTCATTAGAATCTTTCATCTTTTCTAGTTTCCATAGAAAAATTTGTTAAAAGGATATTATACAAGTTTTTGCTTGATTGGTAATTTGTCTTCCTAGGTTCGGGAATGAATTGTTAGTTCACTTGTGTTGGTGCAGGTTGCAGATTGTGATACGAAAGAATATACAGACCAGAAAAGATTAGAAATGTCTGTTAGAGAATTTGTCGAGCAATGGACCAAGAATTCGATAGAGAACAATGGAAAAGATGATAATGGAAAGTCTGTTTTATATCTGAAAGACTGGCATTTTGTCAAGGTGCATTATCTGAGGTTAATTCACACGCTTGCTACTTTATCTACTAAGCGAAGGGAACAAAGAACCTTTGCTATTTCTATGTATCAATCTAAAAGTTGATTGTGCTGAATTCAGGAGTATCCAGAATATACAGCCTACCAAACACCGCCACTGTTTTCTGATGATTGGCTTAACATCTATCTAGACAATTACCAAATGCATGAGGATAGAGATAATTTCCAGAAGTATGATGAATTAAGCTGCTCTGATTATCGTTTTGTTTATATGGGTGGGAAAGGTCTGAGCAAGATCAACCAAACTGTTTGTGTTGTTGTCTGTCTGAACGTTTGGCCTTTGTACAAAGCTGATAATTTCTGATCTCTTGGCTGCAGGATCTTGGACACCTTTACATTCAGACGTATTTAGATCTTATAGTTGGTCAGCTAACGTCTGTGGTAAAAAAAGATGGCTTTTTCTTCCTCCTCCTCAAAGTCATCTTGTTTACGATAGGCAAGTGTGTTTACTTTCTCCTATCTGTCAAGCAACCTTCAGTAAATCTTCCCTTATCAACATTTCTTCATGTTTCGTAGCCTTATCATTAGATGATATTTTTCAGGTACATGAAAAATTGCGTGTACAACGTCTTTGAAGAGGTCAATGAAACCAAATTCCCCGGATTTGCTAAGGTAAATCAACTAGTCGTACATCAGTTTGTAAAATCGTCTTTCACCTTGTGTTTATGTGCATATTTTATGGTTTTCTGTCAGACCAACTGGCTTGAGTGCATTCAAGAACCCGGTGAAATTATCTTTGTTCCCAGTGGATGGCATCATCAAGTATATAACTTGGTATTTTCTCCCTGTTTTAACTCTCCCACAATATATGTACAACAACAACATTTTGTTGAGTTACGCCAAATATATTACAGGAAGACACGATATCTATAAACCACAATTGGCTCAACGCATACAACTTATCTTGGGTGGTAATGACATTTCGACGTGTGTATATAATTTTCTAAAGGAAATATGCAGCTGAACTAAAATATGAATTACTTATGTCTTTTCACTTTTCAGTGGGATCTACTGTGGAAGGACTATAAGGACACTGGAGAGTCAATAGAAGACATAAGAGATATATGTGATGATTTTGAAGCTATCTGCCAGCGTAATCTTGCTGCCAACACAGGTGCACACATAACTTATCTCAATTCCACAAGCCGTCTTTTTCTCCCCTGGTTTATCTCGTTTTCCTAATTTGCGTGATAGTTGGCCCTCTACATGTCACTCTTGTTAGTCATTTAAAAACATTCGAGTCAAAAAAATGAAATATTGATAAGGAATTTAATGCCAGAAGATGCAGATATCTATTTGAGAACCAAACATGAACAAATAAATCTTATAGGTGACCAGTTGTATTTTCATGAATGTATATAAATTTGAGAAAAGGGATTTGGATCTATGATCATGGACATCCCTATTTTGACCCTTTCACTTCTCTCTACAGGAATGAATTTGAATGACTTCTTCATTTTCATGTCACGCTTCTCTTTGGGCAACATGGTTATACTGCAGTCTTACTCTGACAAGCTCAAAGTCCTGAATTCACGTTCATCAGCAATGGCACATAATCTGTTATTGAATCTCTCAACTATACGGAAAATGATGATGAAGATGATATCTGCAGGCGGCATAACTGCAGAAGAAGTGTATCTGGACTTGAGAGAAACATCAACGGATCCACAGTTTCTCAGATTGCTCAAAGACATGGGAAAAACTTTTGCAACCATTCACATGGAGGAAGAGGATCAAGTAATCTCTTCGAAAGAGTTATTACAAAACTTCGCTGGTTTTGTAGATCCAAAAATGAAAATATGTTCTCCAAAAGATCTTGTTGATATGATCAACCATCATAATACTTTTTTCTCCCATCTCTTAGTATGAATATTCTTTTCTTAATTTCTTTAGATTTTCTTTCTTTTACATAAGTAATTGAGTTAAAAAAAAGTATTATTTTTCACGTCAACATAAAAAACTTGTATTATTCATCTTATTGAAGATTTTCATTTACTTCAACCCTGCAATGTCACTATGCAAATTGAGCAAGAAAACAATGTGCTTTTTTCATAAAAGATTCACGACAACAAATCATTTGTCTTGCATATCGATATTCTTCAACATATTTTGTTGAAATAATACTTATAATGCTACATCAAGTGACTGGTGGTCAAACTCACCAGTTCAATTCTACTTAAAAGGGATGATTTTCGGACTTATAATATTTGTTGATATATAAAAAGAGAGAAAACTAAAAACGAGAGACTACTGTTTGTGTTTGTGTGAGGTTGAGTAGGTGATAATCTAAGCAAATTTGATGGAACTTCGAATCTTTGCAGGTGACTGCACATTTTTCTTCACATGAAAGATCTGCAGCTTCTCCTCCAATGATAGCCATCACTACCAAAACGAAAATCATAATTACCACTGTCCATTTGTTGGCCATTTTTCTTCTTAATACCAACTTATATGGCTTAAACATTTTATAGGTATATATAGGTATACATATTCAGTAAAAAAACTATCGTAATATATTATTCCACTATAAGCAGTCCTTAATTAGAATGGAACATCATTACTTTACTTTCAAATTCATCAGATTTTGTAATAAATATGGTCAAAACAATTATTCTTAAAACTAAAAAAATATTATCTCAACTAAATGATCACCCTGCGTTGCACAAGATTAAATTTTTCTCATTTTTTTGAATTATATGGTTATTTATACTTTTTGCAATACATTATATTTGTTTTTTGTTTAGTAACTATACGTAGGTTTATTTTTATTTTATCTAGAATTTATATGGGTTATACAGTTTGATCATGTAAAATTATTAATTCAATATTATTTTTTGCGTTTTATATATAGTAGATGTAAATTTATATATGTGATTTGTTTAATATGTGCGATTCTATACATATTAATATGTGATTTGCATATTTTACAGTTCTTAGTTTTTTTTTTTTTGTCAACACAGTTCTTAGTTTATATATACCATATATTATTTTTGGTCGGATTTATTTTATATCTATTTATATATTTAAAAAACACTTATAATTAATATTTTTTTTTGAATTGGAAATATGATTTGTATATAATTTTAATTATGTGTCGTACGTTTTATATAACACTTGGTTGCTGTGTAATATATAAATGATAATAGTAATTATAAATCAATAAAATTAATTTAATTTATATTTAAATATAAATATAAATATAAATAAGAACTGAATAACAAAAGTAAACGATTGAAATAAAATAGCAACACAATACAATGTCTAATAGAAATTTTATTTGATTAAATGAGTAGAAAAAAATTATTAAAATAAAGAAAATAGACATAAATAATAAACACAAATTAATGTTTACCAAAAATTCTCTACGTGTAAGTAACTTTTCTTTAGTGTGGTTGTGACTTCAAAATCAAAAATGCAATTTTTGGACATTTCAGTGTCACCATATATTGGTTCATGATTCCCGCTACAGTTTTCTTCAACGTATGATTCCATCAAGTCTTTGAAAACCAATGGATTGATGGGATTAATATAACGTCCAACACGACGACTAACCATTATAAGATTATCGTAGGTTTGTAACAATGTAGTTTTAAAAAATGAAGACAATAGTTGATAACCTTTTTCTTTTGATGATCCTCTGAGGCACGAAAGAATAACACCATAAAGATACATTGCATCACTATTGCCTTTTTCTGAAGGTTCTTTCAACAATTTCAGGCCTTCATGTCTGTCATTGGCGTGGAAATAACGTACTATTCGCAACCTATATAGAGCTTCATGATTCCCATGATCGTGTAATTTCTTATTTGTTCTGTAAAGCTGAGAAGGGAGTGTATCTCTTGGATTGAATTCTAATTCTTCTAAAGAAAGTCTTAAGAAAATAGGACTTTCATTACATAAAGCATGTAATTTCTTGTAAACACATCTAAAGTTACAAAAATCTTTTAGAGAATTTGCAGCACAATATGATGCAATTATGATTAAAATATCATCAAGCAAAAACATTAAAAAAGAAAACATTGGAGTAAAAAAAAGAAAATATGGCATAAAACTTCGAAAAAAAGAGGAATACATGTTAAGAGGAAGAATCAGACAAAAGTTTTTTGAGATGTGTATTTATCATTAGGTAATATATGTATTTATAAGGATACTATTAGTGGCATCTAAACAGCACATTTCCAAATTAAAATAGATGTTTAGTTAAATGAAAATGTATATTTTCCAAAATATTGTAGGATATTTTGATCATTTTCGGTTTCTGTACTAGATCTTTTTTTGTTTTTTTTTTTAAAAAGATCTAACCAAACTTAATTACGGAAATTCAGCAAATATTTAATTTTCTTATTAACTATATTTTTTAAAATATTTTATTTGAAATTCGTATATGGAATGGAAACAAAAAAAACATAAAAAGTATGAAAAGAGAATATTATAAAAAAACTTATAAGAATCAAAAGAAATTAAAGTAATAACTCAGTATCCGAAATAATACAAAACTTAAACCAATGATCTATACTCTAAAGTATTCTTTTAATAAAATCCAAGAATATATGATATCAAAAGATTAACTTCGTGATCCCTTAGACAAAACAAATATGAAGAGATAGTTTCATGTCTGCATTAGCACCATACATATGCCATATATTGTTGTTATTCAGAAATTTTGAAGTTTCACCATCACAATCACATTCCTTTTTAGAGTATTTAGTTTTCAGCTGTAACAAGACCATTTGTGTGTGCCACATAACATATTTCTCATTCCGTCCGCGTAAAATTCAAGTTGTTGTAAAGTTTCTGACATTAGAGGCCTGATTAAAAAAGATAGGATTTTAAAACCTTCTTGTTTTGCTTTATTACCAAGACATATAAGAATAATTCCGTATAGATAAATGGTTTTAGGAAGACATATTTGAGTAGTTTCATGTAATAGTATTAATCCTTGAGCTTTACGGTTATAAAAGAAAGTAACATACTATTCTCAAGCGATACAAAACTTCAGAATTTACATTACGTTGGTACCTTGTATTGTAGGTTTGAGGAGAAACAAAAGCTGGTTGGAAGAGATCATCCGTGAGAGAAACTCAACACTGCACTTGAGGTTTGTCACATATGCCATAAAATTTAATACATACTAACCGGGGGTTTAGGAAACACGCCTTAGATGAACTGACACAATGTAAGGCAATGGAAATAAGGATGTTATCGGGCAAATAAATCAAACCCATTTTATGTTTTTGTAGATTTATTATTGGAAGTGGAGGAAAAATGAAGAGATAAAAAAATAACAAACAAAATATAGAGATTGAAACGTAATGTTATCAATATATATAGGATACAAATTAGGGTTTATGATTATGTATTAGATGTATTTATTTTATAATATACTAAAGAAATAAAAAAACACATATATAAGTAAAGAAAATAAAAATCTAAATTCAATTAGATCTCTTCCAATGGAATTAACAGAATGAACTTCGATACTTGGTGTATATATATTTTAGTATAACCTTAATAAAAATCTAAATTCAATTAGATCCCTTTTTTTTTTTTTTTCTTCCTCCTTATCCTTGCGTTCTTTCCATGAGAAAAAACACAGCATATTTGTGGCGTCGTAACTTCTAGACCGTAGAGA